>JAOXJP010036210.1:0-16602 GCA_025762735.1 Platanus orientalis
GTTTGTAAGTCTCGGTAGTCAAGTATGTCAGATAGTGAGACTGGTTCAGGGTAGTTTCATTTTTTGTTTTTTATATACTTATAGAGTACTCCCCGCTGCTAAAACATGTTAGTAAAAAGGGGTCAAAACTATGTTGTACCAATTTAAGTGTTTTAGGGACCTAACTGGGCTATGGCCAAGTCTCAGGGTCTTTGGGTCGTGAACCAGTATGACATGACCCTAGAGTAAAGTGGAGATTTAAAAAAATCGAGAAGGATTAAAAAGCAATGATTAGGTCAGGTTACTCAACCGGATCATACTGACGTAGAAACCACGACACTAGCGTTGTCTCCCATGTGAAATTCAGGTGTTGGATATTTAAATCTTTGGTATTGGGCCTAGTCTATGTACAAGGGTTAGAGAAGGGTTTTGGAGGTTGGAAGAGGGGTTTCCTATGGTTCTGGACATGTGGGGTTTCATTCTACCTTTTGATTTATCAAAAAAGGGTAAGATTGGAATTTTCCAATCAGTACACTTGATCTTCATGTGTACACCTAATCTCGTGTACGCCTGAATTTTCACATAGGTAGAAGTTCAAGCATACTGTCCCAGCTAGACCCCATTTGGTGGTTTTAATAAAATCAGGAGTTTGGAAGTCTTTTATTAAGGGTTTCTAAGGGTCTATGGGTCTTTTCATACCATGGGGTATATAGAGACAGGAAGATAGGGTTTTTAGGTTAGTATGCCTGATCTTAGGTGTATGCTGGACAGTCTGCACTCAAATGGAAATATCTCCCTCCATACAACTCAAAATTGAGTGTGGTTAGTCTCTTTGGAAAGCGAAGAGAGAGATCTTTCCAACAAGGTATAATGATCATGGGTTAAGGTATGTCTGAAATAGGCTATATGCCTAAACTTAAAGTATGTCTGATCTTTATGGAAGTGAGAATTCAGGCGTACTGGTTTTGAGTCAGAAATCAACATCCTGTATTTTAAGGTTTTGGGATAACAAATGTGGTTCAACGGACCTAGAATTTTTCAGAGAGTTGCGTTATCATCCCAGTGTACTCTCTATAAAATTATAGCTCTATTGGACAAGGGTGGACCCCATTTTGAATTTTTTAAGGTGTGGGTTATGTACAACTTAGCACAAAATTTGACAAAAATTGACAATTGTGGGGCCCATTCCGGGAGTTACACACATGGGGTTGGGCCCAAATTTGGTAGAGAACAAGAATAGAGAGTTATAAAGCTATTGTAAAAATTTTAGAGAAAAATATATGTACACAAGAATTTATTAAGAAAACAAGATGAATGATTAGTTTTAACTTAGAACAATGACAGCAGAAATTTAATTCGAAATAAATTATGGTAAAATAGCCTAAACTTTATAAAATGGACTACAAAAATTAATGTAACTGTATAAATTAGTTGGATAATACATAGAACAAAATTTAATCAAAAAAATATTTTATGAACAAAATTAAAATTCGGGCATTCCTCACTATTCAATCTAGACAGGGGAGAACACCCTTTTCTAGTGAGAAAGTGGGACCCATATCGAGGGGTCAAATGGTGTTATCTGGGGCTCAAATTTGGTGGTATGGCAAATAATTATGTCAGTGATCCCCATTTCAAATTTGAGCTCCAAATTCAAATTATGGAGGGACTTATGGTCCCTATACCATGGGTAGGTAAAAAAACAAAGCTGAAAAGGGGAGACAGGCTTGTCTCCCCTATGTCCCACCATAGGACTATTCAACTGGGTTCAGAGGTGGGTTAATCACAGCAAGAGGGGTCTAAGAAGACAATAAAATGAAATATAGGGGAAGGGACCAACTTGGGTACAGAGCTTTTCTTCCTTGCCTTCTTTCTCTTTCTTTCTCCTCTCTTTTTATTCTCTCTTTTTCTTCTCTGATTTTTTCTTGTTCAGATTTTTCCTCCCCCCTCTTTAGATGACATGGGGGGTATTTATAGGTGGGATGAAGTGGAGTGAGGTAGAAGGGGGTGAGGTGGTTGGTGGAGGTAAGGAGGTGGAAATGGGTAGAGGGGAAGGGGGTGAGGTGGTTGGTTTCTAGAAGGGAGGTGAGGTGTGTGGTTGAAGTGAGGAGGTGGGAATGAGTGGAGGGGGAGTGAGGTGAGTTAGCTAGTTCTAGAAGGTTCTAAAGAGGAAAGGGTGAGGTGTGTGGATGGGATTAAGAGGTGGTAGGGTGGTGGGCCCCCTTGCCACATGTAAGGTGGGGATAGGGTGTGAGGGAGAGAGTGGGGCCCATGGGGAGGGATGTAGGGCTAAGGGGGTGGTCCTTGGGTCTCCACCCCTCATTTAGAATATTCCAAATGAGGGGTGTAGGATTTAAAAATGGTTTTAGGGGCATTTTGGGCAAAACTAATAATTTTTTAAAAGAGCAATAATTGTTTTTTTAATTTTTCCCTTTTACTATCTGTGTCTAGTTTTTGGGTCTTATGACTCCCAACTTCTCAAGGTTTATAAGTTTTTTCCATCTCCTAGACATTCTGGTAGCAACGCAACTGTCGAAATCATAATCGGATTTGGGCAAGTGGGTCAAAACTATCTTCGAATGTACCCAGACTGGCCTATACCAGTAAAAGAGGGGTAAGATGGTAAAATTGATTTTCAAAACCTTCATATGAAAGATAATCCTTAATATTTGTGAGTCATAGGCTCTAACTATTCATGAATCAGATGCTTGAGTTGAAAGTTATGCCCAAAACCCTGAATTGTCTTGGACCAAACTTCGCTTGGACCTGTGACTGGTTTTTCCTGGGTTTGAATGGGTTGTGATGGAGATCATGGGTATTTAGGCCTTAGATTTGTGATGCCATGGGGCCTAACAGGCAGAGAATCTGATCCCTAGTGAATTTTTGGGAGATTTCCAAAGGAAGGTCACCTGATCAAGAAATGCGCCCTGGGTTGGCGAAGAATGGAATCAATGAACGGTGTTGGGTTTATGGAGGGGTTTCTTCATTAGGTAATTTATCAAAGATCTTGAAAAACATGAAAAAATGAGCCCGAGCTTAATGGATTTGGACTTCTAGAGAGTTCTCGGGGACTCACTGAGTGTCCATAGCTGATATAGGTCCATTTGCTATATTTTGGAGATAGATTGGGGTAATTTGTGGGCATTGTGCCCTTTAGGATTTTTCTTGGGAGGATTCAAGGCTTACTAAAGTGTGGCCACTGCTCGGATGAGTTTCTAACTTGTTTTAGACCCTTAGGGTTTTTCCGAAGGTTCGATTTTGGGGAGAAATAGTGTATTTTAAGAGTATGGGGGCAAAATGGTAATTTTGTTTACCCTTTTGTGCCTCAATATGGGAATCTTGATGAAGGATGGAGAATCTTAGAAAAAATGGGCTTCATAACCCCTAGTTTGAGGTCTTTTGAGGTGTAGGGGTAAAATGGTCATTTGCCAACCCTTTGGGATTTTGATGTTGGAGGCCTTGTGATAGTTGTTCAAATCTATATGTCTTCATGGTGGAGAGTATTTTGGGGAGATGTGGAGAAAATGGGTTCAAATGGGCTTTGATTAGAAATTCTGAGTGTAGGGGTAAAATGGTAATTTTTAGCCTTTCAATGCTTCAATGTGGGAAGTCTTATGAAGGTTTGAAAATTCAAAATGTCTTTGTTTAGCAAAGATGTTGGAAAGCTGGGTTTAATAGGGCTTAATTAGGACTTCTGAAGGTGTAAGGGTAAAATGGTAATTTACCAACCTTTTGATGCTTAAATGTGGGAAAGCTTATGAAGGTTGGAAAATTCAAAGTGAAACAGAGCTGATAGTTTGAAATTTAGACCCTCATAGTCCTAGGGTATTTTCTAGAGAGATTAGGGTTTGGTTTGATTGATCTTTGGGTGGAATTTAGATATTGACATTGCGTTTACGACCATAGTTTCTTTTAAGAATGCCTAACTATTTGGGGTTTAGGATCTGACTTTAGTCTCTTGTTGTAATGAACCCGTCTACTCCATTAATTAGCTCAAGTCAAAATTTGGGTGCTGACATCTACCAAGATCTTAGGAGTTGGGACCATAGTCACCCCCAGTGTTCCACAACTCATCAAAGCCTTATATGTGCAAGGACTAAAGCAAAATTTTGTGTGTATAAGTCAAATTTGTGACGAGGGGATCCCTATGTAATTTGGCAATGATGGGTGTGTTATTAAAGAGTCTCATAAAGAAAAAAATCTTAGCCAAAGGAATAAGGACAAGTGACAATTGCTATGTCATAGATCCTCACCCTCAAGTGATGGACACATGTCTTATATCCCAACAAAATGAAACTAATCTTTAGCACCAAAGATTAGGTCATCTCAACTTTAGAGATCTTGCCAAGCTTAACAAAAATGGGATATTCAAGAACGTTCCCAAGTTAAGCAAGATTGACAACCTCTTATGCAAAGGATGTCAAATGGACAAACAAACGAGAGTCTCTCACAAAAAGACTACCATAATAGGGACTTCTGAACCCCTAGAGCTTCTCCATTTAGACTTAGCCGGTCCTATCCAAATGGAGAGTATAGGAGGTAGAAAATACTTCACGGTGGTGGTTGATGATTTCTCTAGGTTTACTTAGGTAGCATTAGTAAAAGAGAAACCTAAGGCCTTAAAAGAATTTCTCAAAATTTCAAGGGAATTCAAGTAGAGAAGGACCTAAATATCAAACGCATTCGAAGTGATCATTGAAGGGAATTTGAGAATCATAAATTCTCAACTTGGTGTGAAGAGTTGGGAGTGAAACTAGAATTTTCAGCCCCCAAGACCCCTCAACAAAATGGAGTGGCTAAAAGAAAGAATAGAATACTCCTTAATATGACTACATCTATGCTTACAAGCAAAAACATAGCCAAGAAATTTTGGGCTAAGGCAATTAGCAATACTTGCTATGTATCAAACTGTATCTATCTTAGACTAGGGATGGACAAAACATCCTACGAATGGTGGAGTGGGAAAAAGCCAACTATTAAATACTTTAAAGTATTTGGCAGCACATGCTATGTCCTTAGGGATAGAGAGAAACTTGGCAAGTTTAATGAGAAAAGCAATGAAGCCATGTTCCTAGGATACTCCACTACTAATAGAGCCTACCATGTCTACAACATAAGGACTCTTATTGTTGAAGAGTCAATTAATGTAGTGGTAGATGATTATGAGACAACTCAAGTGCAAGGAGACATGCTTGTTATGTTGTTAGATCATGAGATTGGGATCCCATCTCACATAGAAATTGAGAGATCCCAATAGGATCAAAAAGAACACTCATCTCAAACTAGTTCTAAGGATGATGTTGAGGAAGTTCAACCTCAATCTAAGAATAAGAGGCTCACCAAAGGATTTTCACGAGATGACATTATTGTTGATCCCAACACCGGTGTAAATACTAGGAGACAAATTAAAAACATCCTAAGTCATTTTTGCTTCACATCCAAGATAGAGCTAAAAAGAGTTAAGGAGGCTTTAAATGATCCAAATTGGATCATGGCCATGTAAGAGTAACTCAATCAGTTCAAATGGAATGATGTGTGTTTCCTAACTGAGAGAACCTTTGACAAGAATGCCATTGGTACTAAATAGATTTTTAAGAACAAATATGATGAACATGGTACAGTGGCTAGAAATAAGGCTAAACTTGTAGCAAAGGGGTGTGCTCAAATAGAGGGCATTGACTTTGAGGAGACATTGGCCCCTCTTACACATTTGGGGTCCATTAGAATTCTTTTGTCCATTACATGTTACCTAAAATTCAAATTATATCAAATAGACATAAAAAGTGCATTTCTAAATGGGATACTCTAAGAAGAAGTATACGTAAAGCAACCGGAGGGATTTGTTGACCCTCACTTTCCTAACTACATATATAGACTCAAAAATGCACTATATGACCTCAAACAAGCTCCAAGAGTTTAGTATGAAAGACTTAACAAATTCTTTCTTGATCACCATTTTGATAGGGGAAGTGTTGACAAAACACTCTTTATCAAGAAGCAAAATGGTCACATAGAGTGCAAATCTATGTTGATGGCATCATCTTTGGGTCTACAAATGATGAAATGTCACATGATTTTGCCCAAACAATAAAATCGGTATTTGAAATGAGTATAGAATGAGAAGTAAGGTTATTTTTAGGTCTTCAAATAAAGCAAACCAATGATGGTATATTTCTTAGCCAAACCAAGTTTACAAAAGACCTAATATCAAAGTTTGGATTGCATGAATCTAAGTCTACTAGCACTCCTATCAGCACTAGTGACAAGATCACCAAGGATCTTGAAGGGGCTGAGGTGGATTCCATATACTACCAAAGTATTATATGCAACTTGCTATTTTTGATAGCAAGTAGACTTGATATATCCTTTAATATAGGTGCTTGTGTAAAATACCAAGCATCTCCTAGGGAGTCACATCTCAAAGTGGCTAAGAGAAAAATCCGCTATGTCCATGGGATGATAGATTTTGGGTTATGGTACCCATTTGACACCATATTTGAGATTGTGGGATACTCAAATGTTGATTGGGTAGGCGATGTGGAGGATCGCAAAAGCACAAGTGAAGGTTGCTTCTACATAGGCAACAATCTTGTTTCTTGGCATAGCAAGAAATAAAGTTCTATTTCATTGTTAACTATAGAGGCTAAATACATTACCACTGGTGGTGGGTGCACTCAACTCCTATGGATGTAGAAAATGCTCAAGGACTATGATCTGAGTCAAAGTACCATGCGCTTGTTTGTGGACAACAAGAGTTCTATCAACAATAGGAGATCTATCAACATTCATGCATAAAGCATATTGATATACGACACTATTTTATTCGAAAACTTGTGGAAGAGAAAGTTATGTCCCTAGACTATGTCAAAACCGAGGATCAATTGGCTGACATCCTTACTAAGACACTTGAATCTAAGAGGTTTAAGTACCTCATAGTTGCAATTGGTCTGTACACACTCATT
This sequence comes from Platanus orientalis, assembly GCA_025762735.1. Taxonomy (NCBI): domain Eukaryota; kingdom Viridiplantae; phylum Streptophyta; class Magnoliopsida; order Proteales; family Platanaceae; genus Platanus; species Platanus orientalis. Next base: position 6,942 of record JAOXJP010036210.1, read on the forward strand.
TGACATGTCCCTAGTTTCCCCATCATGAGGATAAAAAACTTCTTGTGAATGCATGGAGTGAGCAAGAAGTGAAACTCTCAGAATTAAGACACAACTCTAATTCAGTCTAATCCTCCAAAGGACAAGGATATAGGGGTCTCCATATAAAATTCAAAAAAAAAAAAAAATGAGGCTTCCTGATTGATCAAGCACTTAGAGATCGATCAAGCGCCTGATCAGTCTCCAAGCACTGACTAATCTGGAGGGCATTTGTGGCAACATTTTTGCATGCATTTTAAAAGGGGTTGAGACATAAATTTAACTCATTTGAATGCTCCTCCTCCCGCCGGTTCATCTGAGCATGTCTCTTCCCTCTCTCTCTTATTTTTTTTCTTCTAATCCCTCTCCACCTCCACTCTCTTGCCCTAGTTATGGCGTGTCAAGCAAGCCTCTTGCACCACCAAGAAAGACTATGCATCTACTCCTTCATGACAACGTAAACCTTCCAAACAACCACTAGTTGAGTAGGGCCTTCGTATAATCCCTCCAAGCACCGCACGAAAGGTTGTGGTCTAGATGTTGGATCCTACTCCCCGTGCTGAGATGCAAGTATCTTGGCACAATTTAAACGGTTGTTTGCTTCCCATTGCCTTATCAGCGAACGGTTTATGGTAGATGATGTTCTTTGCACAGTTTGGTTCTATAAGCATTTGGTCTCAAAAGGATGGCTACCTCGGTTCCAGTCTCATGGCATCATTTGAATTAAAGGGTTAAGACTTTTCTATGTGAATGCCTTTAAATTGAATTTCAATGATTACAAATTTCACACATATGTGTATGGTTCTCCCCTTCACATTAACCCTGACCTGATTGCACACATATTGGGTGTTCCCCATGTATTGGAAAATGCTTTTCTCTTTCCCAAAGCTCTATTGCCCTCTGAGCTTAAGGCCCTAACACTCCAAACTTGTTTTAAGAATCACAACTGGGATTCAAGTTTGCCGATTAAGAAGTGTCACCCATTGGTGAGATTCCTTCACTGGGTCTTTACAAACAATCTATATGCTACAACCCATCAGTCCTCTATCACACATCTTCAAGGCTATCTAATTGATGGCATCCTTTCCAACCACCTTATCGACCTTCCCTTAGTCATTTTCTACATGATGATGAAGGCGTTAGAGGCTGCTCAACCCAAGGGTTGTGTTGCTCTTCCTGTTCTTGTGATGAAACTCCTAGTGGATCAAAAATGTCGATCCCTATAGCTACAAGGAAGAAGCGTATGTTAGTGGACTTCAGCATGGGCTCCCTATCCAAAATGGGGATAATTGCTTGCCTTGGCACGACCTTGAAGGAACAACCCTTCAAGCCTAATCCCTCAAACGTCACATCTGTAGTTCTCCAAGCCACTATTACTTCCTTAGTTTGCTCGTTGGGTCGTAAGGTGTCGAAGGTATTATGGAACAAGAAGAAGATTGCAGAGAGACTCACCTAGCAGGATCCATCTCGTCCATTAGTCATCGAGACTGACGGTGAATATGATGATCCCTTCATTGCCGAGGATGCATTTGATCTTCCCATAGGGAAGGGTGGGCATGAGTCAAAAGACGATGGTTCTGCTATAGGTTCTAGAGATAGGGATGGTGATGGCTATCATGCTAGTTCCTCGAGTGTGGATCCTTCTACCGATGATTATGTATATGATGATGGGTCTAACAATGAGTCAGAAAATGTGGAGTGATTCTCCTTCTTTGATACATTGGTCCTTTTTATGTTGTCTTCTGTTGTAGCCCCATGTTTATAAGGGAAATTTTTCTTGAGTGATCAGTCTTTATAGGGCCACTAGACCATTAGTGTTCATCATTGCTTTTGTTTATTATGTTTATATCCTATCTATCGATGCATATCCTTTTGTTCATGATCTCTTAGTATGACATGGCATATGTGTCCTTTGAATTCCAAGCAAAAAGGGGGAGAGTTAGTCCAAAGATTCATGCTATTGTTGGTCGTGGAGCAATAGTGCTAAGAATAGTAAAAGGGAGAGTAGCTCATAGCTAGGGGGAGTCTCATAGCTAAGGCGAGTCCTTATGACCAAGAGTAATGGTTTTTCTTATATAGGGGCAATTGGGGTCTTCGATCTTAGGGGGAGTAAATCACCAAACAAATACTAAATTAAACATCTCACTCGGCACACACTATACACTCTCACATTACATCATGCTCATTCATTTCATACTCTGTTGTTATAAGGCATGAGAAAGGTATGTGTATATGTTTTGCAGGCTCAAGTCAAGCAACTCATGTGGCCAAAGATCAAGATTTGTAGTGGAGTTGTTCGTCTTCATTTCTTTGTCTATAATCATTATTGGGTAGAATCCTTCTACTAGGGTTTTCCATGGAATTGACAAAGGGGGAGATTGTTAAGTCATGGGTATGATGTTTGTCAATCCCATGGTTAAACATAATTGTATGTCTTGTAAGTGTCCCAAATGTATCAAGGATCAATGCCACATCATGAACATTTCCAAGGACCAAAGATAAGAAGATTAAGACATTGAGTTGGGCTCCAAATGCCTCATCCTAAACAAGGTATAATGCATGCATTCATATAGGAATTTAGGAAACATGAATAAGCCCCAAGAAGGTTTTAGCATGTGTAAGGCCATTGGCCAAGTGCCCAGGTGAGATGCCCAAGTGAAGACTCAAGTCTAGGACCCCCTAATCAATCTCCAAGTGGCTGACTGATCAGGGAGTTCAAAATGAAACATAGCCTTAGATGACCCTTGGGACTGGACCAATCAGGCACTTGGTCTTGATTGGTCTCTAAGTGCCTGATCGATCAGGGCACTCAAGTTTGTAAACCAAACTAGGATGCCCCATCACTTATGATGGATTAAGCGCCCATAACTAAGGCTTATGCCCCTTGGTGCCTGACCGATCAGGCACCTATTGGGACATGCCCCTTGGTCCGTATTGATCAAGCACCTTGCATAAAAGGGTAGGGACATACCCCTTCCTCATGATCAATTAAGCACCCTTATCCTCCTGACCAATTTCCAAGTTCTTGAACGGTCAGGGGTGTGAATCAATACTTCCAAAACTCTGTTTTTGAATCTATGGGCAGATTACTTATCTATTTTGAAAGATACCAATCCCATGGCTGAGAGTGAATTTCGTCCACTATAAAAGGGATGTTTCCCTTTAGGGTAAAATAAGAAAAGCAATCCAAAAGAGTGTGAAAACCCTTGCTAAATTGGAGCCTCTATTGAAGAAAAGCCTCATTCTCTATTATTTTGAGGTTTAAAGTCATTCTATCTTGTGAGAAATACAGTCTTTACTCAACTCTCTCTCTACCATTAGCTAGCACACTTGAATAAAGTAACTTGAGGGTTTTCCCAAGAGGAAACCCTAGCTTGGTCAAGCTTTAGAAGCTCAAGAACCAAGGCTTGGAGCATTAAGGATGATCTAAGGCAAACTAGCTCAAAAAGAAGCACTCCCACTTGGAATAGTAGCAACATCAACCATTTAGTGGTAACATTTTCTTTTCATTTGCATTTACTTGCATTATCATTCATATTCTATTAGTTTTGTTTCTATTGGAGACACTAGAAGCTTGACTACATCCACCGGAGACACCAGAAGTAGTACACACTCATCGAAGAAACCGAGTGTTATTGTATAGTTTGCTTTTGAGCAAGTCGTTAGGTTTTGTATGTTTTGACCTAGGTTGTAATAGTATCTAAATAAAATATACCTAAGCTCAATGGTAAGGTTTAGAAGAGTAGACGTAAACCAACATGTCGAACCACTATATATCTCTTGTTGTGGATTAAGTGTGTGATTGTTTGTCTCTTTACTTTTATGCACATTACTACTCTTACACATTACTTGTTTGATAAAATACTTGAGTAGACACGTTGCAACACACACACACTTAGGCTAAATTAAAAATATTAAAGTCAATCCAAACATTTGCAAAAAGGGGTAAGATAATTTTAGATATGCTAATCACCCCCCCTCTAGGATAACTTTATAGGAATTTCAACTTCTTATAGGAAAATGCAATTTTCTCACCATTTGATGAATTGGAAAGTAGACTCATAGATCTTTCCCATGATATATGATTTGTAGGGTGATCTCTATGGGATTGATACATATTTACTTATTAAGTTATCACAAATCTATTATTTGGGACAGCTTCATAACTTATCTTGTCCTTAACTTGTTATTGCCATTTTTTCCCTTCTGTGTTTAATTAATTTTTTCTTACTTATGTGTGCTAAAATATCACTAATACCAAAATTAATTGTATCAAGATCATTAATTATCAATTATGCATCTATAACCCTACTAAGTGCTTGAAACATGTGCGGGTTACCGGTTTTGTCGAATAGGACTATCGGAGTTCATGGGGACCTTTGACCCCATGGAAGTTGAGAACTGGTTGATGCAGTTGGAGAAGGTTTTTTCCATTGTGAAATGCTCCCTAGAACAAAGGTGTCCCTTGCCACATTCGTATTGAAGGGCGAGGAAGAACATTGGTGGAGATCCACCCGTGACACCCTCTCATATGACATTGATGAGCCACCTACATGTGACATGTTCTTTTATGATTTTTGTGAGTACTTCATTCTAGAAGGAATGAGAGATGAGAAGATGGCTAAGTTTCTTGAGCTCACTCGGGGTAGCAAGATTGTTCTTCAGTATAAGGAGAAGTTTACAGTGCTAGCCCATTATGCACCATTAATAGTAGGTGATGATGAGATGAAGGTTGAGAAATTCCAAAGGGGACTTAGGCCTATAATTTGCACAAGAATGATGACAACATGACTAAAGACCTTTGTAGAGATCATTGAGATAGCAAGGCTTTTTGAGAGGGACTGCGATGAGCTTTCCAAGAGTCATGATAAGGGTTTGAAGCGATCTCAACCTAGAGGACCAAGAAGAGTAGATAACATTAGCAGGACAGGCATAATGAAGATGCCAGGGCAGACAGAGACTAAAGAACCATGCTTAAATTGTGGTTATATCCATGTTGGCATATGCTACAGAGAGACTGGCACTTTCTATAAGTGCAGTCTAGTGGGCCATATTATGCATGATTGCCAACATGAAAGCCCCAAAGCGTGTGTACGCCATTATTGAGCAAGAGGCCTAAGAATTGCAATCCATGGTTATAGGTATACTTTCTTTGTTTGATAATGATGCATGGATTTTGATTAACCCAGGATCCACCAATTCATTTATTGCTTGCCACTACCTAAGACTTGTTGATTCTTTGCCCAAGCTATTAGATTTTGTGTTGACTATCTTGAAACCATTCTAGAAGACTATGTTAGTAGAGTTGGAATGTAGAATTTGGGTATTTAGGATTTGGGATAGGGAGTTGTCTGTGGATATGATTTTACTCAACGTAGAGGATTTCAATTTTATACTAGGAATAGATTGGTTAGTAGGACACCATGCTAGTATCCATTATTACTCAAAGGAGGTAGTATTTCACATACTTGGTTAACTTGAGTTCTCATTTGAAGGAATTAAATATGACATTTTTCTGATTGTGATCTTCATGATTCAGGTAGACAAACTTCTTCAAAGAGGTTGCCAAGGCTATTTAGTTTATGTGGTTGATAGCCAAATTAAGGTGACGAATATTGACAACATCTAAGTAGTTAGGGACTTTATTGATGTCTTTCTAAAAGATCTCCTTGGTTTACCTCTAGATCGAGAAATCGAGTTTACAATTGACTTAATCCTTTGTACCATACCTGTTTCTACAGCTCTTTACCATATGGTACTGACTAAATTAAAGGAGCGTAAGGTGTAGCTTCAAGAGTTTCTTGACAAGGGCTTTATCTGCCCAAGTGTGTTACCTTGGGGTGCACCAGTACTCTTTGTTAAAAAGAAGAATGGTTCTACGAGATTATGCATCGACTATCAATAGTTGAAGTAGTTGACTGTGAAGAACAAGTAGTTGTTGTTGAGAATTGATGACTTATTAGATCAATTGCAAGGCGCCAAGGTATTTTTGAAGATCGATCTTAGATCGGGTTACCATTAACTCTAAATCAAGAAGATTGAAGACTTCTTTTCACACTAGATATAAACACTATGAGTTCTTGGTTATGTCATTAGGCTTGAATGCCCCTGCTTCTCTTATGGACTTGATGAAATGTGTGTTCAAACCTTACTTGGATTTCTGATCATGTTCATCGACAATATACTCGTGTACTCCAAGTGTCTAGAGGAGCATTTGATGATTACATTGCAAATTTTGTGAGAAATGAAGCTTTATGCAAAACTCAGCAAATGTAAGTTCTGGTTAGACCAAGTTATGTTCCTTGTTCATTTGATCTCTAAAAATGGGATTTTTGTAGATCCTAAGAAGATCGAGGCTGTGATAAATTGGTCAAGACCAACAAATATACATAAGATTCATAGTTTCTTCGGTTTGGCTGACTACTAAAAAAAAATTATCGAGGGATTCTCAAGCATTACAGATGTAATGCCTTACACCTAAATTAGGAAAGTTTAAAAACCCAAACCCAACACTATGTGTCTAAATTGAAACCTTTGATAAATTTGAACATGAGTGTAATACCCTCGTAATGCATTGGAAGGGTAAAAATGTAATTTAGCATATGTGAGAATAAAATTGTCTTTAAACACTTTTAGGGAGTCTTTTGTGGTGTTTGGAATCAAATTTGATGAATTAGAAGTGAAGAAAGGGAAGATAAGTCTTGGACTTGTCAAGCTTGAAAGTAGTTCCAAGAATGTAATTGGGGTTACTTCATGGGCACACCTATACCAATCCTAAGATAATTAGAGTACAAACCATATATCATTGAAAATATCGAGGACTCTATTTTTCAATGCTTCAAATGGTAAGTGAATCGGAGTTTCTTAGAGAAAATTATGAATGTTTTATCGTGGGGTGTCTAAGTTGAAAATTCAAAATGCACCCAAGACCCATGTCATGACCAGTTAGAAGACAAGTGAAATTGCTAAGTGCGTAGTCCTAGAGAAGGGGTGAATAGGATTTACTTATATTTTTAATTCTTTTTAATTCCTTTTACCCCAATCTTAATTAGGTGAGTTAGTTAGTGAGGTTCAAGTTTAATTTAACTAACTTAATGTGCTTGGTGTTCAAATGCCAATGATTGCAAATATATAAACGTAAAGAACAATCACACAAAGATCACACACCACAACATAAGAATTTATAGTGGTTCGGCCACACTAGGCCCTATGTCCACTTTAACTACTCGATTTTATTAATCAATCTTTACAAAGATTACAAGGTATTGAGCTAACCTTTCTAAGTCTCGTGCTTGGTGTCTCCGGTAAGCATGGCCTTAGTTGTCTCTGAGCTCAGGTCTTACAATTCGTCACACGGCATCTCAGACTGTTGACACAAGGGTAAGGTATATGTGTACGCCTTAAACTACATGCTTGGTGGCTCCGACAAGCACGACCTTAGTTGTCTTCAAGCTAAGGTCTTATAATCCGTCACACGGTGTCTTCTACCAGTGACTCAAGGGATCAATGGTATGAATACCAAGTTAGTTCTCAATAACCAAATGTGGTAGTTTAAGTCCAAGTATGAGAATCAAAGTCCCAATATAATGTGGCTCTCAATAGCCTAATATGTCAATATGGTCACCAAGGGAAACTAAGTCCCAATGTAGAGAGTGGCTCTCACTAGCCAAATATACCAATAAAATAGTCTCTACTTTCATACAAGGGGGTGTGTGTGAGTGCCTCTAGAGAAGGCAAGTAAATAAGTAGTCACACAACTGAGCAAGCCTCTATATAGGCAAATATAAGTGAAGCACAAGAAGGGCAATATCTCAAGTAAGGGAACCAATGTCCCAATGTAGAGAATGACTCTCAACTAGCCAAATATACTAAGTGTTTGGTCTCTACTCAATACTAAGGGAGTGTGTGAATGCCTCTAATGAAGGAAAGTATGTAAGTAAATCACACAACTAAGTATAGCCTCTAGAATAGAGAAATATAAGTGAGGCTCATAAGGGTTTTATCTATTGGAATGGTTTTCCAATGATTCACATGTAGAGTAGTGGTATAGATATACAATAAGAAAAAGCTAACCACAAACTACCTACAATGTAAATAAACTCTAAAATATACGCAAAAGCTTTACTTCAACCTTTTAGGTTGGGAGTTTGTATGCTTGGAGAGGTAGGAGCACCGTCCTTGATCTTCCTCCTTTCTTCTTGCAAAAGAACCCTCATTTATGACTACAAGATAGAGATAACAACTCTTTTCTTCTCCTTTAGAAGCTTGGAAGCTTAAATGAAAGTGTAGAGAGAGTAGAGCTTGTAGAGCTCTTCTTCTTTCCCAAAAACCATTTTCCTTCCCCTTTGTTAATCTTCTTGATAACCCTTTTCTAAATCTGTTGAAAGCTTAGGCTTAGAAGTGAAAAGTTACCCTTTATAGTAGGGAGAAGTATCCATGGCCTTAGGATAGGCAGATGAAAATTAGAGAGGTATTTTGGGCTTTTAGATGAACCAAAATGGGGTTCAAATTTCAAAATTCTCTCCCAAAAACCAATTTGATTTTTCATAATCGGTTTAGGTTCTGGAAATTTTTCCAAAACTCTTAGCGAAACCGATTTAGGCCTATGGGGTTTGGCCTTGGGTGTCATTTTCTGAGACGAAAATTTATACTGAAACCAATTGTGAGTTTAGTAATTGATTTTGTCGAAATCAATTGCAAGTTTCCCAATCAGTCTCAGTGAAATTTTTTGGCACTTCATATTATGAAAATCTCATCGAGCTGATTGTTTTTGAGTACTCATGGGTTTCAAGTGGACGTTGGGATCCAAAGTTATGGCCATTTTAAGTTGAGATGTTCGTACTCACTTCTCAACTCAATTTCTACTAAGGGGTTTTTGAGCAATTGTACCTAGGGGCATACATTGGTCCTAAGACCTTCATAGGATTAAACCTTGGTCTTTGGGGGTCTCTTACAATAGCCACACAATACCCATTTGATTTTATACTAGATTTACCTTTCATGCTTGAAGATGGTGACTTGGCTCTTCTTTGACACTTCTTAAGTTCTTTGCTTGATACGCCTTCGCTTGTAGCACTTGAACCTCTTCTTTGTCATGGTGATGGTCTCCACAACAAACAATCATAGACTCATTCATTATACATAACAATCATAGCCTACCACCTAGACTTGGAATGAAATTAACAAATTACACAATGACTTAACAATCTCCCCCTTTGTCAATTTCATGACAAATCCCAAAAAATAAGAATACAATAATCATTACATAAATGGACTCATAATGTGGGGACCATTTGTAAACTTCAATGAAACTTTAAGGCTCCCCCTTGGTCCTTGGGCTTGTCAATACCTACCATCCTGCATCACAAAATTAATATCCATCTCATATGCCTCTTGAATATATAAACATTAGAAACATGAACTAAGGCATACATAATATTTATCCCCTTTTTGTCATGAAAAGACAAGGGGCTAATCAAAGCATAGATCAAAAAATGATAATAACTTACCAAAAATGAAAGTAGATGTGATCTAATGATATAATGACAAGCATGCATAATGAAGTTAGGTTTTTGCTAGGTTTTAGTATTGACACTCTCCCTAAGGGTATACTCCCCATAGTTTGACCTTAGCCATATGACTC
>JAOXJP010036220.1:0-16601 GCA_025762735.1 Platanus orientalis
TATACATATACATATATACATATATGTGTATATATATGTATATACATATATACATATACATATACATATATATATGTGTATATATATATATATGGTTACCTCTTTTGTTCACAGTCATACCCATATATGTGCCCAAATTTTCTTACAGTGTTGAGCCATATTTTTATGTAGTCCTATTCTGCCAGCATAATGTAAAAGGGACAATGAACCAGGTCATGTATAAGGGCTCCATCATGGAATCAAGGATCAGCCAAGACCGATTTATATGTGATCCCAGTCTCAATCACTTAATCTGACCATTTAACCCTTTGATGCTGTTAGAGTATATGTGTTAGTGTATATGGTATACAATGAGGGTATTTCAGTCATGTGTAGTATGGGCCTATATACCATTGTATTTGTCTACAATACAGAGAATAATATAATAAAGAGAAGTCGTATGAGCTAATATACTCATACGACATACGTTTTCTCTCTCCCCTCTCTCTTTCTTCTCTTTTCTCTCTCTCTATCTTCTTCCCTAATCTCCTCTTTCTCAAGTCTAATACCTAAGCTAAGTGATGCCACCACTGATCCACATTGGATTAGCCTATAGGTCTGATCCAAATCTGTCCAATCCTAATCCCAATCTTTAAAACTATGAGCCAAAAATCCAGAGGCTTCTAAGGGTCATCTCAACTCTAAGAGTGGTGACCCATGACTTGCATTTTTAGAAGTAGATGAACAATCATCTAAATTCTCAAACATCACATTCTTAATTTAATCAATGTGGATATATAATTCTAGGCAAACAATTTGATGACATACATGAAAGCAATTCCAGAATTTAAAAGAAATGGCAGTCATGTTTACATAAAGGTAAAAGCTTGAACTTAGTGAGATATCAACCCAGTATCTTTGGACAGAAGCGTAAATTTGCCAAGATGGGGAGCGGAATCACCTAGGATGGGAGAATGAATATCACAGTCCAAGCATAAATCAATCAAGATCTAGCCCATAGAGTCGAAGTGTCATGGAAAGGCAGAAGAATATAGCTTTCAAATTAACACAATTACAACTCAGCAGTTAATTTGAATGTAATCAACTCAAAGCAGCTCCCTTATGAGATTAACATTGAAGTAAACACGTGTAAAATAAGTAATGCAAGTAACATTCATAACCACTTACAGACATCAATCTGCATGCTAAAAAATTGTTAAAAAAATTCATGAACTGAACAATTGGATAGCCATATACCTGATTTCCATACACTCTGGAAATCTGTTCTAAGCTGCTCTTTCCAGTCTTTACCTTAAAAATCATTAACAGAAAAATCAAAAAAAAAAAAAAAACAAAACAAAACAAAACCAATCAAAGGAATGTTTAATGAAAAGTTGGTCACATACTCCAGTTTTTATATATGCCTCTGCAACATAAACTGCATCACTTCCAATGGAAACCTTGTCTGCACCAGACCTGAAATATTCTGAAGCAACTTCCAAACTAGAATAGTGCCTGAAAAATAGACAAACATATAACTGAGATATAGAAAATCAAGTATTAAAGATTAACTGGTTCAAAACAAGCACCAAGAGAGTACCTCCCACTTCTATCTGTGAAATCTCGTATACCACCACCTACAGTAAGAGGTACAAAAACATTTTCTGATGTGTAGCGTAGTACCTATAAAGCATATCATGTGCTTAATAGTTAGAGAAGATTAAGCTCAGAAATGAAAACTAGATGTTGAAAGCAGCACGTCTCCAGTTACGAAACATTAGATCTGTTAATAGCTGAACCAAATACCTGCAACATCGGCAAATCGCCTAGAGGGAAGTCACGGAAGCCTGTTATATTCAAAAAACTAACCTGCAATGACATTTAAATGTTTATAGCAGCATATCATATCTCTAAAATCCAATCTTAGATGTAGAAAATGCCCAAAGCTAAGAAGGAAGAGACCTACCTCATCAGCACCATCTTTATAATATTGTCCTGCAAGCTCTACCGGCTTGCCAAGGTTTCTCACCTAAAAGAATAAAATTATTAAACAAATTAAAAGACTCCATGCAATTTATACTACAATGGCACAAGTAAAAACAACAAACATCACATACAAATCAAATCAAACTCATTCAAGCATATCGACTTCATACAATGAACATCATGATCAACAACTTAATGCAACCACAATGACATTTCTTTTCTAATGAACAAATTGATCCAATTAAAAAATAAAAAATGCTAATTCACAGATTACAAGTTTTTCTAATGTGTCTTAGGGGCAAAACCTCACAGAGTGTACAGTTCAAATCTCAAAGTGGATGTGACCAAAAAAATATATCATCCATATTGAAAATTGCTGGTTAAAAAGGGGATGAACAATGCTTAGTTAACTGGGAGATATTCGAGTACTCAAATATCCATTCAACCATACATTTCACACAATGCAGGATCAAAGCACATCTTACCATCATGAAAATAAATGTGTGCTAATAAACACAAAGGAAACAGATTGAGAGAGGTCTTCTGTTTTTGCAGCATATGGATTAGATAACTGTACATGTAAGAGTTGCAACTAAAAAGATCAGAGTACAAATGCCAAGGAGTTTAATTAGTACCAATCTTCCTGGAGAAATTGATGCAGACATCAGTGGCACCCCTTTTAGAGTGTACCAGCAGAGGATGAGAGTCGCCCTTTATCAATGTGGTTTGACTAACTAAAGTCCTTGTGGGCCCACAAGTCAGCCATGGAAGACACTTGCTGGACATCACTTGGATTTTTTTTTATTGATATTGGAGCTTTTAGTTTGTTGTTTTGTATTATTCTTTTATTATTTTCTGTTCTTAGATATATGGGACATAGGAGTCTTCTTTTTTTTTCTTTTTTTTCTTTTTTTGAGGTTGTTTTGAAAAGTACTTGTATAAGCATAGTAGGGCATCACCTACAAAAGGAGGATGAGACATTGTTTTAATTATTTTTTGATGAATTAATAAACAAGTTTGGAGGCACGACTGCTTCATGTGGGACTGCCTACGGAAGTGCAGTAATTCCCTGCTTATGGGGGCCCAAACAGATGTTAGAAACAAGATTTAAAAGTAAAGAAATAATTCCTTCTTATCGACATAGTTTTTTTCTTTGTAATTAGTTTTTGATTTTGGCTCTAGTTGTGCTTTGTCTTAAGGGATTTCTCATCCCTTTTTTCTTAATGAAATTTTCTCTTATCCAAAAAAACAAACAAGAAAGACACAAAATCGATTCTGAATGGAGGAACTAGTGTCATTGGCCCATTGTCCTCAGTTGTTCTAAGGAGTTTGGGGCTGCCCCTGTCAAATTTGAAAATATGTGGACCCTCCATCATTCCTTTTTAGATTGTGTTGGTAAACGGTGGTCAGAGTGTGTGGTGTCCCAAGAGTTTTAAATTTATGAAGAAGCTGTAGTTTGTGAAAGGAAAACTTTTGGAGTGGAATAAATCTACGTTTGGGCTTATTAAGAAGAACAAGTTGAGAATTTGGGAGGATATCGATCTTATCGACAAAGGTGTGGTGGTGAATGGGAGCATTGATGTGATTGTCGAAGTTAGAAAGAAGGTTTTACTTGGAGATTTGGACACTTTATTAAGGGGGGAGGAAATGCATTGGAAACAAAAAGCAAAATGCAAATGGCTAGAGGGTGATCACAATACTTAGTTTTTTCATAAGGTCGCTTGCGGCAAGAAGCGGAAAAGCTTGATCTCTTGTTTACTAGTGAATGGGTCCAAAGTGATGGATGTTAATGTCATTAAAGATTAGGCAAATTGTTTCTTTTCCAAGTTGTATTCCAAGGAAGCCTTTGAAAGACCCATATTTGATAACCTTTTTGATAATCGTCTATTAGAGGATTGTGTTCAATAGTTGGAATGTCCGTTCTCAGAAGAGGAGGTGAAGGCTGCTATTTTCTCTATGGATAAGGACAAGTCTTCGGGGCCTGATGGCTTCTCCATGCTTTTCTACCAAGCTTGTTAGGAAATCGTGAGGTTAGACATTATGAAGGTGCTTGCTGAATTTTTTGAGAGGGGGATCCTTAGCAAGGGTATGAATGCAACTTTTATTATCCTTGTTCCCAAGAAGGAGAAGGTGAGAGACTTTTCGGATTTTAGGCCTATTAGTCTTGTAGGAAGTCTCTATAAGAACATTTCCAAAGTTCTCTCTCTCAGGATTATAAAGGTTATGGATAGAGTGGTTTCTTGCTCCCAAGGTGCTTTTATTAGAGGAAGGAAGATTATTGATGGTATTCTCATTGTGAATGAAATGGTGCATGGTAGGAAAAAGAGTAAGAAGCCAGGTTTGGTGTGTAAAATTGATATGGAAAAAGCTTATAATAGGATGGATTGAGATTTTCTTCGGTGGGTTCTTTCTAAGAAAGGTTTTGGTGATAGATGGATCAATTGGATTTCGGGATGCCTTTCTAGTCCCCATTTTTCGATCATGATAAATGGTTCATCTAAAGGTTTTTTTGGCTTTTCTCGTGGGCTTAGGCAATGGATCCTCTTTCTCCCTTCCTTTTCACCCTTGTGGTTGATTCTTTTAGTGCTTTGATGGTGAAAGCGAAACTCAGTGGCATTATCAAAGGCTTTGAGAGCAGTGTTGATGGTCCATCTATTTCTCATCTCCAGTTTGCCGATGATACTATTTGCTTTGTGGATGCAGGTGTAGAATAGGTGGCTAATTTAAAGAGCATTTTGGTGATGTATGGGTGTATCTATGGGCTTAAAGTAAATCTTTTCAAGTCTTGTATGGCAAGGATAGGTGTGGGAGATGTCTCTTTTTATTCATGCGGATATTATTGGGTGCAAGATGGAGGATTGGCCCTTGAAATATTCGGGTATGCCACTTGGAGGGAACCCTCATGCTCTCTCTTTTTGGGACCCTGTAGTGGAAATAATTCATAAAAAGTTGGTTGGGTGGAAAACTTATTATATTTCGTTTGGAGGGTGGATTACCCTTATCAAAGCGGCGGTGTCTAATGTGTCAGTTTATTAAATGTCCTTGTTTAAGATGCTTCGGAAGATTAATTTGGATTTGGAAAAGTGTCAGAGGAATTTCTTGTGGTCTGGTTGGCAGGGAGAACAAAGATCATCTAGTGACGTGGGAGGATGTATGTAGGCCCAAGAAGTGTGGTGGTTTGGGGAATAGTCATTTACAGGAGAAAAATTTTGTTCTTCTTGATAAGTGGCTTTGGCGGTTCTCTTATGAAGAAAGCAGTTTATGGTAATCAATCATTCGGCATAAGTATGGATTGGATTCCAATGGGTGAGAGTGTTTGAGTCGTGTCACTCCTTCTATGTCTTTGCTTTGGAAACACATTGTCTCCCTTTTTCCTGTGTTTCTTCCCCATGTTAGGTTCTTAGTAGGCGATAGAAAAAAATTAAGTTTTTGGAATGACCTCTAGTGGAGTCATCTAGGCTTTATTCTTGTAAATCTTTTTTTCAAGCTATGATTCCCTCTTAAAACTTCGATCGATACTTTCCCTATAAAAGAATATAGAACCCTTTGGTTCCCCCCCGAGTTCAGGGCTTTGTTTGGACTGTCATACTTGGATGTATTAACACTATGGATGTTCTCCAAAGAAGAAGACCCTATATGGCTATTTCTCCTAGCTGGTGTATTTTATGCAAAAGGGAGGCCGAATCCCCTAGTCAACCTCCCTTGTAGCTTCTCGAAGGTTTTATGGAATCACTTTTTCTCTAAGTTGGATAGGACCCGTGTTTGATCTAAGAATGTCCAAGACTTTGTGTGGCAGTGGTATTGTTATGGGTGGTGTTGGTGACAGAATTTTTCTAAAATTGTTTGTGGCATGGGGTTGGGGGATTTGGAAGGAGAGGAACCTTAGGCTGTTTAAAGGAAAATCTCATTCATGCCGAGAGGTGATCGATTCTATTGTTAGAGAAGTTGGTGGTTGGGTCTTATTGGCTAAAGAGTTTGTTGGGACTCCTCATTCTATGCTCCTTTGGGATTGGGTTTCTGCTATTTCTTGGTCATCCCCGAAGGCTCGGTTGGTGGTGTTAGATTCAGTTCTTCCTCCTAAAAGGTGTCTCAAGCTCAACTTTGATGGCACCTCGAACGGTAACCCGGGGCCTGTGGGTTTCGGCTGTGTTCTGAGAGACCACTCCTGCAAGGTCATTTGTGCCCTTTATAGTCCTTTAGGTGAGTGTGATTTCACCACTGCTGAGGTTATGGGCCTTCTCATGGGCCTTCATGAGCTTAAGCGGCTTGATGTGTCTAAGTGCTTAGTGGAAGGAAATTCGAAGGTGGTCATCGGGTGGGCTGAGGGCCATAGCCAGGGCTCTTTGGGTGTTTCTTCCTTCTTGTATGAAATCAGGGAGTTGGTTGTTTCCCTTTCTATCTCTGTTCCTCATGTCCCTAGATGCCAAAACTCTTTGGCTGATAGGCTGGCAAATAGGGGGTGTTTTATCAGCTTGTGGTTTGTGGGAATGTTATCCCGAATGATTGTTAGTTGGGGATTTTAGCCCTTGTATTTTATTTTTCATTTTTTCCTAATAAAGTTAGTTAATTATCAAAAAAAAAAAATCAGAATGCTCTACATATAAAAATTTATATACAACACAGTCTGCTGCAAAGTTTCTGATATAAAACCAGTCCAAAAACTAGGTTAACCAATAGAAAATAGAGTAAGGATTTAGGGAAAACTTAGGGAAATTGATAATCAACTAATAGATAATAATAGCCTGAAGATAAAATCAAACAAAGGCCTTAATTTGAAGGGGGAAATTTCACTGATATAGGCAACCAGAAATTTTTAGAGATAAGAAAAAATGGATTCAATAATAGAGATCAAGAAACAGATTTCTGCAGAGAAATTTTAAAGGATTTCACAGCATTAAGTAAGGATTAGAATAAAAAAAGAAAGCCCTGAAAAAACAAGAACAATATACCTTGATTTCAGTGGTACAATTTGCCTATTAGATGGGTCAGCAAACCCAACCATGAGACCCTTTTCTGTAACACATTTCTTCCAAAATAACAACTTGTTTCCTTTAATAGATAATCTTATTACTTGGCGCAACAAAAAGCAGCCAGTTGTAGCAAGATCAAGTGCACAAGCAGAGTTTCGAGCCATGGCACATGGGATCTGTGAGATGTTATGGATTTATGGCTTTCTTAGAGAGTTGGGCTTCCATTCCAATGTTCCTATGTAATTGTACTATGACAATAAAGCCACAATTAGCATTGCCTATTATCCTGTCCAATATGATAGGACCAAGCACATCGAGGTTAATAGACACTTTATCAAGAAGAAGTTATAAGCCAAGCAGATATGTATTCTTTTTGTGAAGACTGAAGACCAGTTAGCCGCTGTGTTCGCCAAAGGCCTATGTAGTCTTAGCTTCAATAACATTGTTGGCAAGCTGGATATGAACGATATCTACATACCAGCTTGAGGGGGAGTATTGATGTATATGAGTAAGTAGTAGAGATACAATATCTATGAGTGTATATGTCTTTAGTAGGTATAGGAATATACTTGTAAATACCTACTATTGTATTGATGTTTTCTCTTGTTATGAATATACTCCATACGTATGAGAGGGTCTTCACTCGCAGAAATCTACTCTATCTTTAGGGAGGTGTATAAGCAATGGATGGCAAATCTAGGAGTGGAGGTAAACCATTACATTATTAAGATGTTTATTTGTTTCATGGAGTTCAGATATGCATTCCTGATTAGAGGGAGATGAATATTAAAAACCTGCATGGTGGTAGTCTTGGAGAGCATTGTGTAAGGGTCAAGACTACTGCACCTGTAGAAGAGAAGTTAATTTTAGCATTGTTTGCATCCAGATGTGGACCTTGAAGTGAAGCATTGCCTAGTTTTCCATTATCTAAGGGTCAGTCACAAAACACAGGCTATACACTCCTCTTCCAAATTCTTGCACTCTTTTGGATCATGTCAACATGGATTTGTTCTTGCGGCTAACTCATACTCTACAGCAACATGACTCTATCTTAGTGGTAGTGTATCGGTTTCCAAAAATGTATGTTAGGACTACTGATGCATCTTTGGTGGCTGATTTGTACTCCAAGGAGATTGTGTGCTTACATGAAATTTCTAAGTCCAGTATATCTGATCAAGATGTCAAATTTATGAATCACTTTTGGTGGATGTTGTGGAAGAAATTTGGCGCTCAAGTGTTCTCAAACACATCACCCTTAGACAGATGGAAAGAAAGAGGTAACCAATCAAACGTTGGGTAATTTGTAGCGGCATTTTGTTGGCGAATAGATCAGCAATTGGGATTTGGTACTGCCACAAGATAAAAGTTTTATGTGGCAAAACAGATAAAGCTTATAACAGCACCATTAATTGAACCACAGGCTACACACCACTTGAAGTTGTCAATGGCAGATTGCCGAATTATGTGCTGGATTTAGTCTCATTACCTGATAATATACAGGTCAGCAATAATGCAAATGCTTATGTTGATATGTTCGTTAGTTTCATAAGAAGGTGAAACAGGCTATCAAGGCCAGCAATGCTAAATATAAGACAAGGCAGACTTCAAAAGGAACAGGGAAGTAGCTTGGAACCCTTTTTTTTTAATAACCTTAGAAGCATCGAAATAGAGAAATGTGTTGTTCTTTTGAGCAGGTTGGAGGAAATCCTATGGATGCATTTGGGGAAGATACTAGGGTTGGACTGTTAACTTGAAAATCCTTTCTTTGTATGATCTTTCTACAAAGAAAAGGAGAAAAATTCTGCATTGAGCTCCATTTGGGAGAATCAGTCCCTCCTGGAGTAGAAGCATTATCTGAGAGGTGGATTTGGGCAAAATTTTGATCAAATACCAACTTATCCATTGAGGCTATCAATCAAATCCCAGATCGGCACATCATGTGCAAGAACAATGCAGGGGATGTCTGATGTTCAATCACAGATTCAGTCATTGTCATGTTGGTTGCTCAGTTTAGTAGCTCTTCATCTCATATTTTGACATGAACTGGGATATCTCCTAACATACTGAAAGATGTTTTTGTAGCTTAGCCAGCAGCTGCATTGGGTATCAAAGAGACACTCTTATGGAAGATCACTTTGGCTGAAATCTATTGGAACATTAGGAACATAATAGAAGTATCTTCCAATGTATGAAGAGATCCATCCCAAGAATATGCTGGATATGATCTGCCTTTGTTTGTGTCATTCATTTTCCTAAAAGAGTTCAAGATCTCAGTTGGAAAGACCTGGGAAAATTTAGGTGGAGGGTTATTGTGTAATCAGTTGTAAGTGTGCTAGTTATTAGAACTTTTTTTTTTTGCGGAGAAGGGACAATAGCTAATCTTATATGCTCCTTGCATACCTTCTATTAGTAAGCACTAATAGAATTTTCTGTTATAGATCAAAAAATATATTTAATTTAGCAATCCAGAATTCCAGATATAAAAGTAAATATTCTTTGTTGTACCTCATTCTCCTTTGTATGCTCTCTTACATCATACTGCTCTCCTTTGGTTACAACAAGGTCTCCTTTGTCATTTGCCCTCACATCAAGGCATGCAATTACCTGAGCTCACAGAAACAAAAATAATAAAAAATGACATCAGGTAGGAACTAAATCTAATATATTGATATAAAAAAGAAAGGGGGGGGGGATTCGCAAAGCTGTAATTGTGTGAACCATGTTAGTGAACATAGATTCAAATAATTAAGTACGAAATTCTGAGGAAGAAAGAAAACAACTAGACGAGACACATTATTCTAGGTTCAAGAGCTCTTACCCTCTTTGCAAGTTTTGAAGTTTTCCTTTCAGCTGGCCTCTGTATTCCATATGAAGCTTTCAAATGTTAGGTTATCCAACAAAGAGCTTGTCAAAAATACTATATGCATATTTTATGTTCAAGGCCAACCTTTATAACATCGAACTTTGAAAACAAGAACCTTTGCAGTATGGAAAGACCAACATCTGAAAATTCATTTCCCTTGCACTTGAGTATGGTAAGGTACAACTAAAATCAATGGAAAAAGAAGGGGCCAATGAACTACAGTCGGAAGATAATCTAAACAATAGATAACATGAATTACAACAGAAACCGTCTGTTGACAGGTTGTGTAATGCAAAATCATTTAGCAAACTAAATCAAGCAGCCACATACAATATCTAAAGAAAACAAGAGTCCAAACTTAGGTTCATTCTAACATGGCAAAAAATTTTCTAACCAGAGTCCACTGTGATCACCACATTCAGTTCAACTTGACGACTCAGTGGGTCAACTCGGCAGATAATTCAGATTAATTTAAGATTTAAGAAAAAACACTAAAAAAAGTATTAACATAAGCACATAATTATACAGATACGGAAGAATGATGCATACCTGAAATTTTAAACAAGAGAAACAACAAAATAAAGAGGTACCTACACCCATAGTTGCAGGGAAGCTTGATACAAGGTGGGAAGCTAGTTTGGGAAGCTAATTCCATTCCGCTTCCCCAAGTAGTGGGAAGCATGGTGAAACGAGTGGAACTGTAAGCTATTTAGGGACACGAGTGGAAACCTCCAGAAAAGTAAGTAGAAACGCCTGGAGAATCGACTCGGAAGCGATCCAAGAAACAACATTGTATTTTATTTAATGAAAATCCTATGCCGTTAGAAAATTGAATGAAAATTTTATCTATGAGATTTAGTAATGATTTTGTAGGGAAAAAAATTTTAACATTGAATTTATTGTTTACATTACTTTATTCTTATTTAATAAAAAAGACGTGGATCCGATAGTTTTTATACAAGGTCTTCTATAGTCTGATTCTAAGATGTAAGTTATTTCCAGAAGATCTTATGTATGGTAAAATCAAAGATGCAACCAGCCATACTAATAACAAGTGGTTTGCATATTGATTTATATATCATGATTCTTTGTTACATACATAGTATAGCTTTTAGGTTTTTAGTAATTTCTTTTAGTTTATTCACTTGATTGTATTGTAATTGAAATTATTGATTGTAACTTATAGTTATTTACTTTATTATTGTTTTTCGCTTCTCGCTTTCCTAGGATTTATTGAGCCTTACTTCCCACTTTCGCTTCTCTTTCTTGTAACTATGTTTACACCTAACAAGAAAGATAATAGAAGCAGTATAATATTGGAGTTCATTAAGAAATTCTTGAACCTAAGGAATTGAAACCCACATATGATGAGTAACTAATCTCTAGCTAGGGTGGCTTCTTTATCGATTTTTGGCTCTTGACACACTATTTTTGGATTCCACAATTGACAATTTGTATCTATATCAGCACACTACTCACATGTCTGTGTAAAAATCATAGAGAAGACTCTTCTCTATTAGATGACTACCCATTCACCAAGGAACCCAATTGATGCAAAACAGCTTGAAGAGCTGTTGAAGTCCTGTAGGTTATGGGCCCAAGAGTACTTGAAATAAGTTCGAAACAAATCAAAACAATTAAGCTTATTTGGGGTTAAAAGAAGGCAAGCTTAGGTTATCAATTCTGGATGCAAATCTGGACAGAATTCGGAAGGAACAATAACCTGGTCCATAGATATCCATATGACATGAAATTTTATATGGCAATAGGTTTGTGGAAGAAGAACATACCATCAAAACTTCAGCTTTAACGGATCAATAAAAGTATATAAAACATGCAAAACTCAGGTCTGTCTTAGACAATTCAGCATAGCAGAAGAAATCTAGAATAGAAAGTTTACTTATCTAGTGTGGCATCGATAGCTAACTTGATTGACTTGCAGTGGTATGATGGAAGTAGAAAGCTTATAAAATAAAGGAGAAAAAGCAGAAGAAGAAGAAGAAGAAGAATAGCACCAACAACCCAGCTGTATGGTGTAATAGGGAGGCACAGCCTCAACCTAGGTTTAAACGAAAGAAGGCCTAGCCTCAACCTCAAGGTCCTTAAGCAAAGCCCAACGTTGAAGAAAATAACAACCTCAACTCTTCCCAAATTAGCTAAGAAATTGGCAAGTTGTTCCCCTCTCAGTGAATGAAAGAAAAGCAAAAGTTGTCCTACTTATTACAGTCCTTGGATATTTTCAAGTATCGATCTTCATACGCTGAGGGGGGATGGATTGCTCCAAGCATTGTACACTTCTTTGCAATCTGTCTCTATCATAAGGTGTATACTCCTCGAACACTCATCGATTATGCCCCTCAGTTTCTAACTGAGAGCGTACACCTCTATATCATATGCGGAAATACAATTATTCATAAAAAATATATATATGCGGATATACAAACGACAGGAAAACACTTACTTTCCTTACTGCAAATCTAATCCCAACTGAGTTAGGTTTCTCACATTTTCCTTCTAGAAAAGACCCATTTATATTCAGTTTCATTAATCCCTCAAGTGGAGGTGTCAATTTACAAGTGTGATTGGACACATTAATTCTATTACATATGATTGACTTTTGACTACTTCAAGATTAGCTTCAACCATCTTGTCATATATGTACTCGTAAAAAAATCCCTTTGACACTTCTCCAAAATAGATACCACTTTGCAAGGCATTTTGAGGATGGACATATAATAAGTGGGCAAATTAGAAAGTATTGCCTTTATCGAAGTGATTCTCCCTCCCAAGAAAATATAAGATTTTTTCCAACAAGCCAACTTCTTATTGACACGTTCCACCACTAGATCCCAAAAAGATAGAGATCTTGGACTTCCCCCCAAAGGAAGACAAGGTATTTCCAAGGCCACAACACCACCTTACACCCCAGTATTTGAGCATATTCAACCAATGCCCTATCTTCGACTCCAATTGGGCCAATTCCTGCCATACTAGATTTGGAAAGGTTCACTCTGAGCCCCGAAATTATCTCAAAAATTCTTAAAATACCCTCAAGATTCTCTACTTGGCCTATATCCGCTTTGACAGCTGGGCCTCCCTATCTTTCTTCCTTTTCTACTTCTTCTATCTGAGGTCTGAGTCTCAAATATTTCATATAGCTTCGACTTATCCTTTGGTTCTGAAATTCTGTGAATTTGTTCACCATTCAATTCTCTAGTTGCATACCAAATTTGTTTCATTCAGATTAGTTTAACCTCATTTTCTTCAGACCTATTCTTCCCAGAATTTCCAGATTTGAATAAACACAAATTGATCTCTCATTTGATCCATACATTTCACTAGTCTAGCTTGACTCCATCTTGAGTCTACTGCTGGGCCCATAACCCACAGGAATTTATTGGTCCTTATTCCAGAATAGGCCAGGGACTAAAAGAGGCCCACAGCCTGAAGTTGCAAATATAACATAAAGACTCATAGTTAAATCAATTGGTTAATGTCCACAGGAACAATCTGAAAGGTCTGTTTAAGTAAGAATGGCCCAGCAATTCCACACAAGATAGAATATATAAACACTAACAAATTGTCATTAACAGTTTTGCTACATGATTAGATCTCAGATCTTTTACTTGTGGAACTTCCATTTCAGAAGAAATAAAAATGACTGGGAGATGGAAAACATGTCCAGGTTGCTGCTCTGTTTGGATGAATATCCAATCGGGTACTGCCAAGCGGATGACGTTCAGGTTTGGACTGGTAGCAGTGGAGGCTCCTTTTCTGTGAAATCTTTTTTTTTATTTCCAACTCATAAAGAGAGTGGTGATTTAGTGTGGAACCCCATCACCCTGCCAAAAGTCTCTTTCCTTGTGTGGCAGGTCTATTGGAACCGATTGCCCACTGTCGATAATCTCATCTCTAAAGGTATGTATCTCCCTAACCATTGCATTTTGTGTTGCAAAGAAGTTGAATCAGCTACTCGTCTGCTCCTCCATTGATTCATCAAAAAAAATAAAAATCTGCTCCTCCATTGCCCAGTGGATTTTGCTGTTTGGGGATCAATCCTCTGCTGTTTCAATCCAAGATGGGTTTTACCGTGTTCAGTTAAACTTCTGCTCAAAGAGTGGCATTGTGCTTCAGGTAGTCGTCTCAGTGGTAGAGAAAGATTGATTTGGGACTATGCCCCTGCTGCGGTAACTTGGTGTTTACGAAAAGAGAGCAACTCTAGAAACTTGGATGGCTTCCGAATATTCAGGACAGAATTCTTTCCATTCTTTACTGTTGGGAGATTATGTGTCCTTTATTTCAAGGTGTGAATTCCATGACTGGGCCCTGAATTGGGACAGGCTTACTTTTGTTTAATTTGGGGCTATTGGTTGGTCACCCTCTGTGTGGGCAGATTGTATCTCGCATACATTCTGCATTCCTCTTGTTTTCCGTTTTGTTTTTTAATAAAATAATTACCAAAAAAATCATCATTAACAGTTTTCTGGGTCAGATGACTAAACATTTACCTAGAAATCCAATAAACTTCAGGATAGGCCAAAAGACTGAAGAGGTCTACAGACTGAAGTTACAAATACGACATAAAGACTCAAAGAGGTTCCAATAGCCAAATCAATTGGTTAATGTCCACAGAAATATTCTGAAAGGGCTGTTGTTTGAGAAGAAATAGCCCAGCAGTTCCATACACAGTTGAATAAATAAACAACATTGTAACACCATAAACAGTTTAATGTATAAAAGAATACCTTCTACAGGAAGTCAACAACTAAGCAAGCAACAGTAATGACGTTAATACACATGAAGAGTTCCTTGTAATCACACAATCGCATTGAATAAAGCAAGTACATAACCTTGAGATATTTGAAGAATTTAACATGGTTTGCTCTAATGAAAAGAACAAACAATCTATATGTTTTGAACTATCTGCATACAAAACTATTGGGAGAAATTATTGCTAGGAAACAATTTCTTGCCTCCACTCTTCTCTGGGTGAAACTGAACAGCATGCACATTTCCCCTTCTAATAGATGCAATAAAATTGTCACCGTAATTGCATGTTGATGAGATCCACTCTTTGTTAGCATTTGACTACAAAAGAATATGAAATAAATTACGTTAGCAACCTCACCGCAAGTCAAAATTGCATAATATGTAGCCAACGATAAATAATGAGAAGAAGAATACAGGCAGCACACGGTATGAGTGAACAAAATAGACATGATGGTCTCCAATATCATCCAAAATGCCCGAGTCCTTTGTGATTTGCAGAGTGTTCCAGCCAATATGAGGTACTCTGAAACCAGTAGATGAATCAAAACGTCCAACCACACCAGGTATCAAGCCAAGACCTCTAACTGAGAAGCATGTAATACAAATGTCAATTTAAGTCTGGATAAGACAAGAAACCTGAAAGCATAAGAAAAGATACATCCTGACTATCACAAATTTTCTTGCATAATTTACCCATTCTATCACATGAAAGAGGCATTATAAGTGAAATTCTACTATTATGCCTTAAGGAGGCTTGTGCATGGTTAATCGCCGTGTGACATGTGGTAAGATGGAGGATACCAAGCATATTTCCATACATTGTGAGGTGGCTTTTATGTCATAGTCTAGGTCTTTTCAGCATTCGTGACAATATTCTGTTGCAGTGGTATCATGATTACGAACAACCACTATTTAAGTAGGTTTCAAAATTCATCCTAATAACACGTGAAAAAAACAAAGAGGGCTTATGGTCCAAATGAACATAACAAAATTCCTACAGACAAATTCCATCTTAAACAAGTCAAATAACAACCTAAGCTGTAGAGGTTCGAAGCACCGTGATTGTGATTGTGATTGTGATCGTCAATGACCCCATTGGCTGTGGTTGAGGGTGTTCAGAAAGAAAGGAATCCTAAAATCCTTCATGGGAAGGGTTTCCATCTCCACAGGATTTGTGCAGACTGCAGATATAGGGTCCTTGGTGATGGGTTGGGCTTGTGTGTTAAAAGAATTTAAGGAGCTAACTGTATAGGCTTAATTGCAATCTTGAGAGATTGTGTCGAATTGAATTATAAATTCTCCTAGTTTTTGTATTCTATTGGAAAGTTCTCCTTTCCTGATGTACTGCTTTTCTTATTAATGAAAATTCTAGTACCGTTACATGATCAAAAAAATACTTTGTATGATTCCACATTTCTTGATCAGTACTCCCTGTGGAGATGATAATTGATATGGTGGCTGGTGAGAGCTTTCTCACAAGTTAGGGCATGGCTGTCAAGCATATCAAGAAAATTTTCAGTAAGTATATCTATAACTAGGAGTCAATAAGCCGAGCTAGCTCAGCTTGTCATGTGCTGAGCTTGAGCCTTGTATGCTTGCAGAGCTGAGCCAAGCTTCCAATTGAGCTTGTTTAGCTAAGTGAGCCTGAGCCGAGCTGCACCACACCCAGCTCACTAAAAGCTCGGCTTGTTAAGGGCTTGATTATCCCAAATACAAATGACATTTTTGATGGCCTGATTATCTCATTAGAATCATTTTAACTTGCTGATTGTTTTTAGAGTGATGCGGGACTTTGATTTATGGTCTGTTAGAGCCTTTAGGAGCAGGTTTAACTCATGTACTGTTGAGCTCTAAGATTCGGGCCTGAAGCAGGAAGCTGCAGTTCAGCAAACTAAGCCAGAGCTGAGCTCACCTCAATCAACGAGCCGAGCCTGAGCTCCGCATTTCAGGCTCGTGACCATGGTATCAAATATCTCGAAATATCTTAAATATCTTCCGACATATGTCCATGTCTACCAGGACCGACACGATAT
>JAOXJP010036231.1:0-16601 GCA_025762735.1 Platanus orientalis
TCCTAATTTTGTTGAATGAACTATTGCATACTTTAGGCAAGGTCTCTCACTTTTCATTCCAAGGTGACCACCCTTAGTGCCTCTTGATCAAGGTAATCCTATACGACGGGGCCATTCTGGCCATTGGGGAGAATAGCATTTCGTTGGGTGTTCATTGATTCAATCTCCACCATGCAATCTTTGTTAGAGGGAAGTTTCCTAGATGATTCCCATAGACGACGTCAACTAATGAGGCATAATCTAGGACAAGGACAGGATCGAGCTGACCAGATGATTGCACCATGGGACAAACTTGTGAACACCTGCAAGAAAGGGATGAGCTTAAGTGGGACACTGGTGTAGTGTCGACCTAAAGTTCTCTCTGATTTTGAAGTTAGGCCTGTTTTTGGTAAAGTGTTGTGTGGAACTTTTTAGGTGTTTTTTTCCGTACCTTAAAGTAGTGGTGGTTTTCTCCTTTTATAGGGTTAGGGCATCCACTGACTACGAGCTTTCCCCTTGATTTCCATGAGGGATTTTTGCTTAAGACTACCTACTATCTTTCCAAACATGTCGTTGGGTTGACTATTTCTAAATATGGCCCGCTCTAGCTGGCTACCCTTAATTTCGTATAGCCAAGATGGTCTTGCTACACGGTCTAGGCCCTTTCACGAGTAATCTTGCTTGAGAAGGGCTTAGCTTATGTCGAAAAGGTGATCGACCTTAGTCAGTCCCTTCCTTTCAGTTTTTCGTCTCCTCTTCATTTAAGAGAACTTGTTTAGGAACTGATTAGGTGCTCGGTCCCTATCTATCACAGGCACATATAGTTTCATTGAAGTGGAATGCCTCTTCCTATCACATGGTACATAACCCGTAAGTTTGGCACAGAGGATACGACTCTGCCCAAAAGGGAAAGGATGTTTTGTCCAGGATTTGGTGTCTAGGATAGTGTCTAGGACACAAGGGGCCATCATATGGAATAAAATAGATGGGTTATGCATTTTTTGAATTTGGAATATTTATTACTTATTAAAATATAAATAAACTGTGTTCAAATAGTTTTAACAATGTAGATCGTAGAAATCTATGGCCTAGAGACTCGCAAGATGTTTCATTTGATATCCTGCGTGGTAACAAAAATTCCCTTACCGTTGTTGTCTCTTGTACCCCATCTTCATGCATATGTGACATTCCATTAGAGTTGGTTGAGATATAGAGAAATTCAGCAAAGGTTATTTCAAGGATAAGAGGTTTGCAACAAACATGGATCCTTATTATTGAGCCACTATTATGTGGAAAGCACGAAGCCATAGCCAGAACTGCTATCTAGTTAGTGTTCATAGGATATATTTTCCTTTCTAAATGTGTAATTATATTTTAGTAGCACCTCCCAAGTGTTATTATATTAATTAAGTGGAAGGTAGGCAGTTGAAGTTTATTACTATCGGACTTTTGATCCTCTTATTTAATAACAATAATAATCCTTACCACCAAAAAATAAAAACAAAACAACAGTAACAATAGCATTACGAAAATGAAACAGATGATATGTGTTAACCTAAATTTCTGGCTGATGATGTGTGTGGGCGTGCCAGTGGCACGTGGGCACAAATAGGTTTATTGTTTGACCCCAGGAACCAAATCAAACAAAACGTATAGAAGAACTCGAAGGAAATTCCTTCCACAAGGTTCATTTGGCCACCCTTATATCTTTCAGGCGATTACAAGGGGGAGGGTTCTTCCTTTTGTGGGTAACTCTTTTCCTTGGAATCAAGGACTTTACTATTTCATTAAAATTAAACTAAGGCAATAACTAAAATGATGAAGGAAGAGTTTAAAATATACTTACAGTGGGTGTTATCCCAATCATGTAACACATACGGTCACAGAGCCATTTCCACATAAATAAAAAGAAAATGATCCATTGATGAAAAGCCATGAATAAAGAGATTGGCTAAAACCATTGATTTTATTGCTAATAAAAGGTTTACAGAGTACTTGATTAAGAAACTAAGTACAATGCTTAGGAAATATGGACATAGGTTAGATTGTGTTGGTGTGTGACCTTTGCTTTGAACCCAAGGACCTTTATTTATAGAATTTTGGTTCAGTTACAATCTTTGTACATATGTCATCTTTTGTTTTCTTCCATTACTTATAACTTCTTCCATTATCCTTCATTTGCCACATAAGTAATAACAGATTTTCCTTCTCTTTCCTTTAGTTTGGGAATGCCAAGTGTTCATAACCACTTTGTATAGATCATGAAAACACAAAAAAAAAAAAAAAAAAAAAAAAAAAAAAGATTAAAAAAACAAGCTACTCACTAACAAAAAATTAACAAAGTGGTATGGACCGGTCCCTTTGTGCCATGTACCGCTTGTCCAAACTTGGTCACATATTGAAATAACCCTAGCCAAGCCTAAGTTGCACCCTTCATCCTAAGAGACACCAGCCAACACATGGCCATTGAGGATCTGCTAATTAAAAAATTAAAAAATAAAAAACCAAAAACCAAAACAATTTCCAAAATTAATGTAGGAGGACTTGGGAAAGGATGTTGAATAAAGAGGTGTCATCCCTCCTGCTACTTTCGTCATTAGCATATGCATGTAAAACCAAATGAGATATATTGAGATTACAAGTAAGATTTATAAAGATATATGGATATATATAAAGAGATACAATTATTAGAAGCTTGCAAGTTAAAGGATCAGATTCAATCACTAACATATTTTTGGTCTTATATACTTTACAGAATTAAGATTCTAAATTTTTTTGTCAAGGTGAGTGTTGGCACCATCCTGAAAATCTGCCTACAAATGGATGGCACGTGGATTTTGATTAAACCAGAAACTCATTCACAAGACAAACACATGGCATAGTTCCAACAAAAATGAGGAGTAGGAGTCAAGCCAGATGTTGTGATACCCGACATGCAATGAATGTGGGTCATCACTTACGTAAAGCAAGCGAAGTGGAGCCATAACACATCCCACGACAGGCATTCCTGTCATGATAAAGAACGGAAAAAGTGATTGTGGCGACAAAAAAGAGTAAGAAGTGGAAAGTAACACCTAGCAACATGAAGGAGTTACAACTACCACAACTAATTGACTTGGTATAAATAAGCAAGAAAAGGAAGAAAAAAGAACAACATCATCATCAAATTTTTATTTCTATCTTAGGAGTAAGAGTAGCGTAAAATATTATGTAATTCGTTTCGAAATGATTGAACCTAGTTCATTCCTTGGTTTCTATCATTGACTAGTTTGATATAGAGTAGTGCAACTCTGGAAAGAAGAGTGATTCCTTGAGTTATACAAGATGTTTGTACTATGCTATCAATTGTTATATCAATAAAGTTTGGTTTTTCATTCATTCCTTTCAAAGTCTGTGAAAAGTCCTCTTTGTTGAGACATGTACTGAACCTGTCCCAATTATCTAGCTACCCAAATTCATGGCAAAGCGTGAAAGAAGAAAATTTTCAAAACACAGAGATTGGCGATCACAGTGGAAGATGACTTTAGGGGAGAAAGATTCAACACTGTGGAAAATAGGAGTGATCCCTTTCATGGGAAAACATGGTGCAAGAAGCCCTGAGAGTCCGACGGAGGACTCAACCCTTTCAATAGGCTAACCAAGGTAATTGCTACCACTTTTCAGCTAATGATCGAACAAGGTTTGTTCGAAAGAAGGCCAGGGCATAACACCAGAGAATGGTTTGAAGAGAGAAAATTTAACGGCTCTGCACCAGAAACCTTGAGGGGACTTGGGGGCAAGGTTGAGTAGCAATTCATCTTGATAATCAATGACTTGAGATCCCGATGGGAGGCTTATTGGGAATCGGTTGGCCATGAAGAACAACTTCTACAATGCTAAAACTAACTCAATTGAGCCTTATATCTACCATAGTGAGAGAGGTTTGAGAGGCTCCCACATTTGGGAGGATGCCTAAGAAGCCCCTCGATGTGTGATAAAGATTCCAACAGTATGAGTTGCCTCCAACAAGAAGCTCAATTGTTGAAGGGTGCGAGTTATGTACCTCATGGGAAACCCCTGCATCAATACAACTCTCATTGATAGTCGTGTGGGGACTTAGGCTAAAAATATTAGCACCCTTCATGCAAGCGAAGTTTATCACCTTGAGACCGCATAGGAAAAGAACTCAAGCCTCCAAACTAATTAGGTGATGATCGA
The DNA here is from genome assembly GCA_025762735.1 of Platanus orientalis. Classification (NCBI taxonomy): domain Eukaryota; kingdom Viridiplantae; phylum Streptophyta; class Magnoliopsida; order Proteales; family Platanaceae; genus Platanus; species Platanus orientalis. The sequence goes on from JAOXJP010036231.1 coordinate 4,177, forward strand.
AGCAGTAGGCTAGTACATGGTTGAAGTTGTAAGTGCGAGGCAAAAAGACGATCGCACAAGACGTGTGCTAGACAAACCTCAAGGCAAGTGGATAAAGGATTTCATAGAAAGTTAGTAAATAGGGAAGATCAGTCCCCTAAGAAGCATAATGTCACCGAATTTGATACTAGCCCTTGTAGAACCAAGAAGTCGGTGATGGAGACCATCAGTTAATCAACATCCTATAATGGGAAAAAGGAGACCAAAATATTTGATGAGTTAATCAATACCAATTTGATTGTGATGAAAAAGGTATGGGAAGAAAAAGTCAAGAAAGAATACGAATTGGAATGTTGAGTGACGTGTCAACCAAAAGAAAAAGAGGCCAATCCTTCCCAAATACAAGTTGCCATTAATATGGTTACAATTAGTGAAGTGATTGACAAAGGCCGCAAAGCAACAATCAAACATAAAAGAAGATTGGTTACCCAACAGGGACGAGTCACTATAGTCTCAAAACTAGTTAATATTGACATGGTCACCATCGAATTGACACAGAATGATCGAGTAATCTTGCCTTATGATGGCTGGATTGATAAGCATAACTTAGGTAATCTAAGAGTAGGGCGTCGAGGTAGAAAGATGTTTGATCAAGACATCAAGAACCAGGAAGCAAGGGGCATTCCATCATACGGCTTAACAACGCTCAAATGCATTACAACAAATGAAACTAGGCAAAGTCAATTCATTAGGAATCGACAAGAAGTGGGTTCATTATTGGGAATACAGATGAAGAAAGGGAGTGTAAAGACCAAATCGGATGAAGGACTCAGAATTAAAGAGAGTCGAGGATCCAAAAGGCAAGAATAGGGTCTACATTCCTAGCCTAATGATGTGACCATGATGCCAAGCAAGAAGGTAATCGACTTAGAGAATTCGTGTGCTAAAAAGAGTTTCATCTTTTGAAATCTTAACGACAACAAGGTCTTGTGAGAATGACCATAGTGCCTCGCTCTAGGAGTTCAGAATGATTCTTTGGAATGACTTGAGTCATGACATTGGTCACCTCTTAATGAGGAGTGGGTTTGCCAACATGGTTTAGAGAACAACATTACCCTGGACAGTTAAAAATCTAAGTGTAGAAAAATGGCCATTTATTAGGGAAAGGGCATGGAAGATAGGCAAAGTCTCCAATGAAGATGTCCATCGACTTACACACATCAGGGAAGGGGTCGATGGTGAATATTTGGAGCAACATAAACCTCAATGTCAAAACAAAAAAATATTTAAGGACAAAAATGTCCTATGATAAGTATTATGAGCCAAACACAATGGGTTATATAAGGAAAAAAATGTCATATAATAAAAATAGTTTAATGCAACAGCTTATAATAAGAGAAAAGTACTTGTGGGTAAAAATGTCCACATAAAGTTTCATTAAATATATCTAGGTTGGAAATTATAAAGACTCTTATCGAGACAAATAATGACTAAGGGAAAAAATGTCCTAAAAATATGAAACAACGGGAATACAAAGGCTCGTGTCAAGGCTGTACATCATTTCTCAAAATAGAAAATGACCTAATGAAAGTCGACATAAGGCACAAAAGCTGATGGTGAGTGAAAGGAGAGCGCAAGTTTTCGACAGAAACTATTCAATCCGTACGTCGCCATGAATTGAGAAAACCTAGATGAGGTATATCTTTCACCTCTAAAGTCGCCTTGAATGACAGTTCAAAATCGAAGGAGCAAAGGAAGGGGCTCAAGTCAGTGTGACTCTCCCAATTCATTCCCTTTTTCAAAACCATCGCGTGCGTAGAGGAGCGGGCAGCGTGTAGAGGGAGACTCCACTTCCAAAGATGTGGATGGCACAACCTCCCTATCCATAAAGCACCCATCCATGACTTGAGAAGTACACTAGGATTATTTGGTGGATCTCATATAAGCCTCCATCTCCATAAAATAAAGAGACCTGAGATGAAACGACCATCCTCCAGCCATGGGGTGGTGGTCCAGGCAAGGGACATGGAGTGAGAAGTAAATATCAAACAATCACATGAGCATGAGAATCTTGGTACCGGTTATAGGCCAAAAAGGGAGATTCCCCCATTTAACAAGGTTTGAAACCACCTCAAAAGTATCGAAGTCCATTAGCATGGTTACAGGAGAATGACATGTGATCATAGCAAAGAGGGATGAGAACATGACGATGCTCAGGGTAGGTATTTATAAAAGCACAAAAGTAAGAATCATCACTAGGTGATAAAGATGGTTCGATTTTCGACATAAAAAACATTTTTTCCTCTACTCGAGGGCATTGAAAGTTGTGCAAATCATGGGAACAGTTAACAATAGAGGATATTTCGTCCTTGAGGAGGCCCCGATTGGGATGACTTAGTTAAATCAATTACATCTTCGAGCCAGAACCCTAAAACCAATCAATAGGGTACATATGAATAAATCCAAAGTGTTAAAAAAAGGTCACACATGTCTAGTTAAGATCTAAACTAGACATGTGCGGGGGCATTTGTTGGCACCATCCTAAAAATCTGCCTACAGATGGATGGTGTGTGGGTTTTGATTAAAACAAAAACTCGCTCATGAGACAGAGACACATGGCATACTTCCAATAAAAATAAGGAGTAGGAGTCAAGACACGTGTTGTGATACCCGACATGTAATGAACATGGGTCATCACTTACACAAAGCAAGCGAAGCAGGGCCACTACACATCCCATGATGGGCATTGACTACCATGACAAAGAACGAAGAAAGTAATTATGACGATGAAAAAGAGCGAGAAGTAGAAAGAAACCACCCAACAACATGAAGGAGTTACAACTACCATAACTAGTTAACTCGGCATAAATAAGCAAGAAAAGGAAGAAGAAAGAACAACAACATAATCATCAAATTTGTATTTCTATTTTAGGAGTAGGGATAGTTCTATCTTAGGAGTAGGAGTAGTGTAAAATAGATTGTAATTCGCTTTGAGAGGATTTAACCTAATTCATTCCTTGGTTTCTATCACTGACTAGTTTGATATCAAGTAGTGCAACTCTGGAAAGAGAAGCAACTCCTTGAGTTGAGCAAGACGCTTATACTATGCTATTAATTATTGTATCAACAAAGTTTGATTTTCCATTCCTTCCCTTCAGAGTCTATGAAAAGTCATCTTTGTTGAGGTATGTATTGAACTTGTCCCAATTATCCAAGCTACCTAAACCCGAGGCAAAAAATTTCCCGACAGTGAGACAATATATATATAGGCAAAAGAGCAGCTCCAACAAAAGCGGCAACATCAAGCATATATTAACACATGCCCTCCTAATTCAACGATGTAAAGTTGTTGCAATTTTATTTTTAAACCCAAAAATGCCCCCTGTCTTCTTTCTCCATTATTTCTTCACTATCTTCCAATTTTAGATTTTTTGTTCCTACACCCAAAACTCACAACCAATGAACAAACCCTCATTATCGTGACCTCATGATGCCTCTTTCGCCCCCTCCAATGTCCAAAGAGTTCCTGTGTGGGCTTGAGATTATTTTACTCAACCCTAACAATTAGAAAAGTTTACCCAGATGCAAGGAATGAAGAACAGATGCAAGGGGCTCAACTCTTGCAAGAAGAGAGAGTATAATCACCTCCTCCCCCCAAAAACTCAAATATGTAAGAGGCTGCCTAAAGGCCTCATCAAGATTAAAGATAGAAGTCCAATCTCGAACCATCATCTTCTACATACCTTACAGTATCTCCCATCATCATTATCATTCCCATCTTTATCTACAATGACATCTCTAAAACCACCATCAGACATGGTTGTAGGATCCCTTCCTTGAATTCTTTCTATCTAACTCCTTAAGAAACTTGGCCTTGTGAGCGGAGTTATAGGCTCTTGGGATTTAGGGAAATGCCTTGGAGTAGGATTGGATATTGAGGAGTTGTCCCTCAATTTTTTTGATCTATGAGTGATTTCTTTTGTCTCATTCGCAATAGTTTAAATGTCATTTCCATCAAAATTTTCATCTCTAGTTGATCTCCTACCTTCACTCTTCTCGTTGAAGAAATCATACACTTGCCATTGATTTAGAGACCCAAATGTTGGTGTCACACCCCGCAAATGGCACACATATTTTTGCACACGTGTCACACTAATAATGTACACACATGCTATAAATGTTCAGCGCACACTTAGAACAATTTAAACACATATGTATTGATTTAAAAATTGGCACAATTTTAAAAACACACCAACAAAAATTTAGAAAGTATGTGAGAAAACTTTATGTCATTAGAATGGCATGGAAGTATATAGTCAAATTAAACAAACGACGGGTGAAACAGAGTCCGAATGAAAAAGTTGTAAACATTTTAATGCACAAGGATCAAAAAGAAAATTTCCAGCCTAAGCCGATCGATCGGAGGTATGCCCAATCGATCCAGCCTAAGTAGCCTGATCGATTGGGCACCCCCCGATCAATCACCCTATTCCGGATCACAATAGGAAAGTCATGTTTCACGACTCTCTTGCTATAGATGGGTTTCTAATTTGTTTTGGACTTTTTGTGGATCTATATAAGGGACCAAACTCGGCCTAATTTGTCACAGAAACCCTAGAGAAGACATCAATAGAAAGAGGAAGAGAAAGAGAAGAGAAAATCTAGGTTTTAGAATAATTTTAGGGATTTTTTTTAAGAATGAAAGCTTAGGAATAGTTTTGTACATTAAGTAAGAACATAGTTAAACTATTATTTTGTTTTCATTGTTTAGGTTCTTAGAACCCTATTGATTCCGTTTGTAAAAGATTTTGATTATTTTATTTGGATTTGGATCATTCTAAGTTCTTAAAAGCTTGTTTTGTAAAGGAAATTTTTTTTAGTAAAAACACATGTAAACTATTATTTTGTTTTGATTCCTAGGTTTTTACATCTCCGTTATTCCATTGTATTGAATCCATTTTGAAAGGATTTCGAACCATTTTTCACTGGTTTTGTTTTGCCTAAAGCTTTAAAACTTGGTTTTGAAAAAGATAAATTGATTTTGTAAGAACATGATTGTTAAAGAGTACTATTCTGGACAAATGTGTAATTTTTTGAAAATATGTTTTGTAGATTGTGCCTAGATGGATCAAGCATATTTTCTTATTTTTATATTGAATTAGCTAATGTGAAGAATCTGTACATGTTACCCAAGTGAATTCACCCATGAAGATGAAATCCATCTGCCTAGACAAAATCCATCCAAAAGAATGAATCATCAGATAAATTGCTTAAAGTCAACATGTGACAGGTTTCCAAAGCTCAGAGATAAAGTCAAACAAATTCAAAGACAACCAAAATCCTTCATATGCGCAAAGATAATGTTTGAATCAAACAAGATTAGAGAGTCAAGATAAACTCAAACACTACCAAAGATATATCAAAACTGTTAAAGAGAAGGCTTATCATATACAACCAAACCTATAATTGTGTTCAAGGGAGAAGAATCAAGCCAAACAGCCATCTATCCTTGGAAGATATCATGATCAAGATAAGATTTAATCCATTAAAGATAAAACTTAATCCCTGAAAATGAGGAAAAGATAGAGATTGCAAATATAATCTAGAGCTCCCCACATGCTTCCTATAAATATAAGACTCCATGCATATCTCAAAAAAAAAAAAAAAACTTTTGAAATTTCGATTACATTTGGAATCTTACAACTTTTGATAAGAAAACATCTCCATCGTCAAGATCTAAATGATATGACTAGGTCTTTTAGATTTGAGTAGCTGCAGCAAAGTTCAAGACGGAAAGATGTATTCAACAAGGTGATAGTCACAATCTTATAAATGATATGTTATAAGTATCAATGAAACATTTTTTCTTTATTTATTTTGGTAAGCCTTAATTAAAGCTTTTCTTCCTCCTTCATTTGGAGGAAATGTAATTAATGGATTCAAGCTTCTGGATCTAGAAAAGTGTAAAAAAAAAACCCCAAAATAAATAAAACCATTCCATGAAATAGTAATTTACACATGCAACAAAATTTGATATGTACAAATTTTTGGCATGCTCGGTGGGATACTTCTCTCTTCTCATCTTTAACTACACAAACTATGCAATGCTACTAAAAAGAAAGCTCTCTTGCACAAGAAATCTGTAATATCCCGAAATGCCAACAATTCACATCCTTGGACATATAACATCTCGATCTCCAATGGTTGTCGCATGGTTTAGATGGGAGTCTCCAATGTTACTACTCTAGTTTCTCCCTCACTATCTCCAAAGACATATGCGAGACAGTTAGATATCTGTAATGAAATCTTTAAAAGTCTGAGAATTTGAAGGGGGCTACCTCGTCTATGAGGGATGCCCAACCTTGTGCCATTCTGCATGTGGGTCATACTCCCACTCTAGTAAAGCTAGCAATTGGAAAGGGTTGGACCTACAAGTCCTGAAAACCCAAAATATCTCTAGTATACCCAATTCTCAAACCTATCCTAGAGGACAAGAAAGTTACAAGGCTTGTTCTGCTAAGCATGTCCCTATAGACAAAATTGCTTGCCTAAATGAGTGTGATTCTCCACAGGCCTTTAGAGTGCACTTATTTGGGCATGATTGAACACATGTGTCTTCTCCTTTTCCATCATATTGAGTGACTACATCTCCCACTTGAGAATGATTGAACATATGTGTCTTCTCCTTTCTATCATACAGAGTGGCTAGTAGGATTAGCCAAATTACTATGTAGTTCTTCGGATAATGTGATCCATTGTCCCTAGTAGATCATCATTGATGTTAAACAGACCGCATCAAGTACTCGTCTAAACATTGTTATACATGTGTATTCCATGATGACTTCAGTTTCTTAAGATTAGATACTAGTATCTTCGAAGCTAAGATCTCACACTCAGTATTATAAACCATGATTTTAGCCCACATTCCTATTTCAGATTGCAGACTTACGACAAAGGAAAAGTACTCCTTACACTCCAACTATGGCAATGTTGACTTACCTATCATCACCATTTGATGACTGCATTATATACTCTATAGGCCCCTATTAGTTTTCCTCTAAGACTTAAGTTAGTGTTGATAACTCATTAGTGCACCTAACCACTTATGATCATATTTAGAATATCTCATAAAGACGATTTTTTTTTTAATTCTGAATATCTGGTATATATTCTTATACTAATTTGAAGTGACCATGCATTCACTGTTCTTCTCAAGTGTCCCTGAGATCCCTTCAGTAATGCCTTCTATGTAGCCTCTCACACCTTGGATGTCCTTTGGGTTAACCATGCTCATTTTAGCTACATGTTCTCTGAATCTCTTTATAAATAGTCCATTGGTCATGGGATCAACTACCATCTCTTTGTTTTTTTTTTTTGTAATAAAGCTACCATATTTCAAAGGTGACATAATCAAATTTAATTTCAATTTTTTCACTATATCAATATATAGTGATGATCTACATCAATGTGTTTTGCCTTTGAGTTTTAACTCCATTTTTTATTATAGAGATAGGAGATTTGTGATCACAAAATACATTGATTGCACCATTTTTCAAACCTAATTTCAAATCTTTTTTGAAATGTCAAATCCAAACAACATATTTTGTTTTCATATTGCATACAATAAATTTTGATCACATGGTATATTTAGCTGTACACATTTGTTTCTTGTTAGACCAAGAAACTGCTCGTCCCCTAAAGAGGAACAGATGACCAGTAGTTGATTTCCTTTCATTTGTATCACCTATAATATCTGAATCAGAGAACCCAACAAAGCCCAACCTGCTAGATCCAAACCTAACTTACAATTCTTGTTCTTTTTAGGTATCTTCTTAACCACTTGTCAATGTACCACACATGGATTAGATTGAAATTGGCTTACCAATCCAACTCAATAGAAAATATCAGGTTTGGTATAGATCATTACATACATCAAACTGTCTATGGCTTGGGCATATGTATTTTACTATTTTTTTTTCATTTTCCTGATCATTTTGCAAACACATTGATTTATCTAATTTTTATCCCTTGACAATAGGTGGAGTAATAGGTTTACACCCATCCATTCCAAATCTCTTAAGAACATTCTCAAGATACCTATGTCTTAATCTAGATTTAACATCATCTAGACTTGATCCCTAGATATCTAAGTATCTAGTACATAAGATGTTTTACCCATGTCTCTCATCTCAAACTAAGAACCTAAATATGATTTGGTCTTTTTAATCATATCCAAATCATTTTTAGTTAACAATATATCATTCACATACAATGATAATATTGTTCTATTATCATCTTCCTTCAAAACATACACACAATGGTTAAATATGTTAATTTCATATCTCAATTCTAAGATAGCCTTATGGGAAGTCAAATATGACTACCTTGAGAATTGTTTCAACCTTTACAATGGTTTCTTTAATCGATATAATTTGTCATTTTATCCCTGAATTGTAAAGCCTTTTGGTTACTACATATAAATGTCTTCATTTAACTAACTATTAAGGAATGTTATTTTTACATCTATATGGCAATTCCAAATCCATATGCACAACAATGACCATTAAAATTGTAATCGGTAGAAACTTGACAATTGTTGAATATGTATCTTTAAAGTCTATCCCAAGTTTTTGTGTAAAACCTTTTATTATTAGCCTACCATTAGCCTTGCATTTTTTTCTTAAGTATCCATTTACATCATATTTCCTTTCGACCATTCAAACGATCTATCCATTCTCAAACATTATTCTTTTCTTATGAAAGATATCTTATCTTTTATACCTTGCCTCCATTCATCTAAGCCCTCTAGACTCACTGTTTTATCTTATCATCGATAATGTTATTTTCAACATAATTATCTTACTCTACTATTAGACTATAATGGTCCTGAAACGAGGATGAATGTTCTCTAAACATTTTTCTCCTATTAATCATAAGATGTCATTTTGGTTTAACTTATATAATAGTACTATCACAAATACATTTCTTTTGGTCTACATCGATTGTAGTCCCTTGACAAGCATGTTCTATCAAATAGGATCTTTTTAAGATCACTAATTGGTTTAACATCTTTAGTTAATGTAGCATCATTGCTTTCAATAAGATCAATTTTATTATGATAGAATTTATAACTAGATCCATTGTCAATGTAACCAATGAATATGCACTTATAAGTTTGATTGCTCATCTAATCTCTATGAAGCTTTGGTATTAGAACATGAGCGTTACACCCCTAGATTTTTAAATTTGATAGATATAGCTTCCTACCGATTCAAAGTTCATAAGGAGTAAGTAACTTATTCTTTGTAGTCATTTTATTAAATATATAGATATCCGTGCTCAACGTTTCTCCCAAAATATCAAAGGGAGTCTTAAACGAGTCAATATTGACCTTATCATATCCATAAAGGTCATGTTTCTACTCTCCATCACTCCATTCTTTTGTAGTGTTAGGCATGGTGTTCGAATGACTTATTCCATTCTCCTTGTTAAAATCATAAAAATCCTTAAGAGTATATTCTTTAGCCTTATCATTATTCAAGGCTTTAATGATTTTACCTAAATGGGTTTCTACGTCTATCTTAAATTCCCTGAACTTATCCAAGGCTTTTGACTTATGATGGAAGAGATATACATATCCATATCTTGAATAATCATCAATAAAGGTAATAAAATATTTCAATATTCCTCTATGTGTTTTGATTTTCAAGGGATCACAAATATTAGAGTGTATTACATCTAATAACTTAGATGATTTCTAATATTCGACAAATGACTTCTTTGCCATATTCCCTTGTAGACACGGGATACAAACTCCAAAGTCTATTTCACTCAAATTATGTATCAACCTTTTTTGATTCATTATTTCCATATTGTCCTTATTCACATGTCCTAAAAGTAAATGTCATATATAAGAATAAATAGAATAGGCAAAAGCATAAACATAAGAAGAATTTGTTACTTTATTGATCTTTATTCAATATATACCATCAACCCACCCACCCCTTATAATCTCATGGCTAAGTTTGTTCTTAATTATTTCATAACTAAACTTGAACCTAATTATGTAGCCCTTTTGGCCTAATCTAACACAAAAATGAGGTTTATTTTCTAATGTTCAGTGCATAAAAGATATTAGATAAAAAAAAAAAAAAACTTGACATACATGGGTAAAATTTGAAATCTCTTTTTCTCAACATGTCACAATAATGGTTTTTGTCTATACAAATTCTATGCTTGACAACTAGCATGTCTTTGAAGTTCGCAAACCTATCTTTGTAATTGACTACATGTTGATTTATCCACCAATGTCTTATCATTAGTTCTGCTACAAATGTTTATAATATTGTTAATGCATAGTTTTAATTCTTCACTTCATTTGATGGATTGTTGTTTGATATCTAGCCTTGAAATGACCTTTCTTTCTACAGTTATATCAGACTCCGCTTCTGAATTTTCCTTACTCAAGATTCTTCTTTAGACATTTCATTTGTCATCTCTCCATTCTCACATTATTTTTAAAATCTTGGGAGAAAAACAATTAAGACTTTTTTTTTTTTCTCTCATTTCTTTCTTGTTTAAGAGTTAGGAGCACTAAAAATTTTTATATTTTCAATGCTTGACCCGAATAATTATTTGCACTGAAAATTGAATCCCATGAAGGTGAAACTATTCAGTGCCATTTAAATATTCATCTTTTTGTATTTTTCACAATAAGGGACATTTGATTAACATGATAATTCACAATATCCCCTTCATTTATTTTGGTGATTTTATACCTCTTTAAAAGCAATTGTACATAGATTTTTTACTAATGTCATATTATGATTCTAAAACCTTTATGATCTCTTTGGTAGCATTTATGCCCTTATATAAAGTTATGAGACTATCATCCATGTAGATCAAAATGATAGATTTAGCTATCAAATTGTCATCCTCTTACTTTTGTTGTTACCAATCGGCATTCCAATTGTCAGAACTCTCTTGCCACATAGGTTTTGGTGTAATCGAGACAAAATTCATTTTTTCTTGAATATAGAGATAATTGATCATCCTTTTCCATCTATTATAATTGGGCCCATTGAGTTTATCAATGTATTTGACACCTTCCATAGTCACTAACTTTGATGATATAATTGACTTCTTTAGTTGGATTACAATACCTTTGAATGAAATTGATACCTATTTAATGTCGATGTAATGAGATGCATAAATATCTTTGCAAATGAACTTTCACTTGACCAAGACTCAATCTTGTATGAAAATTCATCAAAAATACAATTTGACGCATTATACTAAGTTCTTATCGAATCGTAATTCTTCGATCATTTGATCAAGAATTTAAAAGGCATCCTTTTGATACCACTATTAGGCCAACAAAGATCATCAACCAATAGGATACGAACAAGAATGTATTGTCTTTATATCCTTGACAACCAATTTAATGGGTTAGTTTTGGTTCGGTTTAAACAAATTAGTTATAATAAAGTTGTGATGAGGTGTCTTGAGACTGGGTATCACTCACTCACCTTCGAACAAATATATAAGAGTTTAAGACAAGAATGGGAGATGAAATAAATTAGGAAAGAAATCTCCTCTAATTGATGTGGGATATAGTCATACCACTCTTCTATTTATATTTAACTTAAAGGTGAGATGAAAAAGATATACCCATATCTAAATAAACCTTGATACATGTGATAATCATATATGTAAGGTTGTGTTGGTTGAAACCAACATCACTTTTACCCTACATACATAACTTTTCATGAGAGAAAAAATATATAAGGTTATATTAGTTGAAAGCAGCATAACTCTTCCCAAAAAGTTGCTTATTCCAAGAGATTCACGAGGAGTTGTGATGTTTCCCAAACATCACAACTTTTATATACATTTTATATATTTTTCCTCAATAGTCCTATCCCCGGGGGACTCTTATATACAATTTTGTAAATTTTAAGTATCTACATTTATAAATAAAACAAAAAAAAATACCAAAATGAAAATGAAACTTATAACCCAATCATTGGTTGAACCACATAATATAGTCCTACCCAGGAAAAAAAATTGAGTAATCCAATTAGGACCCAATTTAAAGGTAGACCCGATTGGCATGACACTTGTTGGTTGAAACTCAACTTATCCCTACCTTTTTATTAAGTTATCTACCATCCCATCCCGTATTTTTTCTGGGTTTAGGTAAGTCTTTCCGACCCAATTAAAAAATGGGCCAGGTTTGGGGTGAAGGTTTTCCACTGTCCCCAGCTGATCCACTACCATCCCCAGTCCATACCCAGCTATTTTGAGTTACTCTGGTTGGTGCATCTTTTCTTCCTATTTTCCTCATGATTTAAATTTATGTAGGGGTCGCAATGTTTGACACGACCTGTGAACCCAACACGAAACAAACAAGTTAGGGTTGACTATAAACATGTTTTGGGTCAAAG
>JAOXJP010036242.1:0-16600 GCA_025762735.1 Platanus orientalis
ACTACAAAATTTTACTAGTTTTAAAAAACATAGAAAACTATATATTTAAATTCCAAGGATTGTTTATTTTAAAAAAATACTACTAAATGAACCCGTGTAAGCCCAGGCATCACATAAAGAAATAAATAAAAATAAAAATAAAAATAAATAATAGGCAATGAAAAAACTAGTTAAACAACTGTATAGATTTTTATTCAATTAATGTCTATTAAAAATGAGAGATATTATAGAGATGGTTTGTTAAGGGAGATTTAGAAAGAGATTAGTACATTTAAATTATAGAGATTATAGGATTTTTTTTTCAAACAAAAAGAAGTAAAAAAAAAATAGAAAATGAAATCAGGAAAGAAAGAAAAGTGCATACCTATTAGTTTTCGCCAATAAATAAGTCTTTAATTTTATTTTTTTTTCAATAGAATAATGTAGTCTAAGTAGGGATGGAGAGGAGACGGGGACAATGTTGTGTGGAAGAAAAGAGAATGTATACATATAAAGTAATTTGAATTGAATTTAAAAAAAGAAATAGAGTAAATGACGTGACTATCCTTGAAGAAGGGACAAAGTACTTAATATTGTTTCAATTAGGAAACATTACATAAGAGATATGTCTTTAAATAAAGAATAGAATGAAAATTTAGGAGATATTGAGAATTTTAAGGAGTTACGTTGGAAGGGTTGAAGTGGGATTTAAAAAATTCTAACTAATTTCTTTACGAAACAACTTGAAATAAGGAGCAAAATGGGGTTCACATGGCCTTTTAAAATGAAAGGAAGAAAGGAATACTAAACATAGAGGGGGCTACCTCCTTTGCTTTAGTGTAATGGAAAGATTGATTTCACTAGGACTTGAACCTAATATTTATTGTAAAAAAAACATTTTTATCAACTAAGCTATGTAATATTGATAATTTTTAAATACTTAATATATTATATATAATACATATATATTATATATGTAAAAGTTCGGGCCTCAGGCTAGGCTCGGGCCAAGCGGAGGTAAGCCCAAGCCCAGCCCTAAATAAAAGTACGAGCTCGGGCCCTTGTCGGGCTTTTTCAGGCCAATTTTAGGTTCAGTCTAAGGTTGGGCTTGGGCCGACCCAGCTCATGCCCCCCTTAGTGAATTACAGCCCTCCTCATTAGGGAGGAAAACACATCTATGATTAAAACTACTTACATTAGTAATTATCCATTAAAACTATCATTGAACAAATAAATAATGCAAAAGAATTTATCTTTATTCATTTTCTATTGCATCATGTTACAACATGTATATTTTTTTGATCTGTTACACTAATCAAGATTCAAAAGAACAAGCAAAACACTAGGTTAAGGTACCTTCTAGGTGCCATGATGGGTGTTTTGGAAACCTTCTTGTTTTTCTTCTCCTTGAATGAATTTGCAGAGCTTTTGGACTTGCAGTTGCCTTGGAGATTTTGAGAATACTTGGAGCTTTCTTTTAGGCTCCGTCTGATCATCCAAATTTAAGTGGATTATAAAAGAAATTTGAGAATCTAAAAAGTACGAAGAATCGAAAGGATTAGAAAAGGAATTGAAAGCAATACATTAATTCCATTTGTTATTTGATTGTCAAGAAATAAAAAAACATTTTTTTATGGAATCCACAAGAGATCAACGGTCAACACAATAGAGAGGAGTTTCCACTGGATTTGGTCACAAATCTGACCTTCTAAGATGGAAAAGGAAAACTAAAAATATACAAAGATATGGATTCCATTGGATTTGTACGAAAATTGACAGGTTTCTATTCCAACCAACCAAATGTGGGGAATCCATCTAATCAATGGAATCCTATTCTAGATCCAGCGGATTTGGCCCACATCTGGATGATTAGACATAGCCTTAGAGTTGCCGAATGCAAAATATGGTAAAAATATTGTGGAAAAGATCCCCTCTTTGTTGGAAGCTTTGAGTTTTTGTAGACTTTGGTGGTGATTAAATCCTTTTTTGAGTTGGTTGGCCAACTGTACAAGAGTTATTGTTGTTATGACAAGTGAAAATTATTGATTACAATGAGACTTCACTCCAATGTAGAAGAAAGATTCTTTTAAAATCATTGTGGTTCTTGTGGCTCATTTTGATTTAAAACTACATTAATTGGATGTGAAACTGCCTTTTTAAATACTAACTTATATGAAGATGCATATGTGAAACAATCAAAAGGTTATATACCAAAAGACAAGGAACAACTTGTAAGGAAGTTTAAGAAGTCCATTTATGGCTTGAAACAAGCATCCGGAACAAAGATGCATATATAGAACAACCAAAAGGCACGGAACAACTTGTATATAAGTTAAAAAAGTCCATTTATGGTTTCAAACAAGCATCCAAATAATGAATATATATAAAGTTTGATGAGGTGATTATCTCTTTTGGTTTAAGAAAAATTTTCTCAATCCATGAATATATCTAAGGCCAATGGGAATAAGTTGATGATATACTTCTAGCAAGTAGTGATATTGGTTTATTGCACGTGGACAACCATTTTCCATAAAGGAATATTGAAATGAATGGCCATAGTGAAACCTTTTTCATTATTGGATGTGATAGATTCTATAGCCTTCTTGGATTATCTTAAAGAACCTATATTGATAAAATTCTCAAGGGATTCAACATACAAAATTATTTTAAAATAGCACTTTTGCTCCTTCAAACCTAAGGGTTTGAAAGATTTATAAGCAAAAAAGAAGAGGGTTTTGGATCAGGTTCTTGAGTTTTACAAGCTCCACACTCACCACACTTTCACTCAAGTTTCAAGCATCAAAATAAGAAGAAGAGGGTAGTTTCTCTTTCTTATGTGAGTTAGAGGTAAGACTCCATTGTTAGAGGAAAGATGAGGAAGGTCAAGGAACGTTGGCACTTCACTCTCAATGCCACAAACTCCACTCCTCAAGGTTGAGGTAAAAGTTTTTGCTACATTCTTGGAGTTTGCTCTCATTGTAGATATTCTTGTGGTTGATTTTACATATTATTTATCTAGACTACCACTTATGATTTTTTGTAAAAACCTCCTCCAAGTAATGTAATCCTTGTTGTACTTCACTTTTACTTGCTTACATAGAGTCTTACTTAGTTGTGTAATTTCTTATGTATATTTGCTTTCATTAGAGGCATTCACACATAACCCAAGGGCCCTTAGCTTGGGTAGAGACTTGACCATACTAGCATTTTGGATGTCAAGAGCCACTCTCTATATATGGACCTTGATTCCTTTACTTGGACCAAAACTACAGTATTCGGTTATTGAGAACCATCTTGGTAGTCATACCATTCTACCCTTATGTAAATGGTCGGAGACACCATGTGACAAATTGTAAGACTTTGGCTTTGAAACAACCAAGGCCGTGCTTATCAGAGACACCAAGCACGAAACTTAAAAATGTTAGCTCAATTACCTTGTAATCATTGTGAGAGATTAATTAATAAAATTGAGTAGTTAAAGTGGATGTAGGCTCCTGTATAATCGAACCACTATATATCCTTGTGTTATGGTGTGTGATTGTGGTTTGTTCATTACCTTAACATTTTCATACTTGTAAGCATTAACACTTGAGCACCAAACAAATCAATTGAATTAAAATTACATTGAACAATTAATAATTAACTCATTAAAATTAAAATTGGGGTAAAAGAATAAAAAAATTTAATTAAAACCTATTCACCCCTACTAGGATTAACAGACTTAGAATTTTAGTTGCTACTATCAATTGAGCTACTAGTGACGATCCATTGATTGGGGTGAATGGGAAAAAAGGATCAAGCTTGGCTCCTAGTACAAGTTCAACCGTTCTTGAGCCGATTGGGTAGATTACATGTTTTCCCAAAGGTAGAAGAAATGGGAGAAGCTTGGCCTCACCAAAGCCATCTTGTCCTCTAAATCAGATATGCCTTTTAACCAATCTCTTATTTATGCATTTTTGACGTTTTGGTCCCTTACCTCGAATTGTTTCTTACTCCCAGAGGGTCCCATGTCGATAACATTAGTTGACGTTTATTATCTGCTTAACATTCCTGTCGAAGGCGATATCATTCTTCCTAACTTTTCTAATCCTTCTTGATCTTCTTTCAATTATCCATCAAAATCTTCCTGTTTATCTTACACCACTTTTCTCACTCCCGAAATGGGTAAGTCCTGCAACGAGGTCATATTCCAAGAGGAATGTTCTTTTTATCTTTATTGGTTATGCAAGTTTATGGTTTCTTCATCTTCGAAGAGGATCACCTTGGGGTTTCCCCTATTGCCACAACCCTGGCCTCAGACCATCGATTGGCCTTGGGCCATTTTATATTTGTTATTCTTTATCGATCACTCTGGTCCTTAACTCGAGAGAGATTCTTTGGTTTAATCAACGGACCATTATGACTTCTCCAATTATGGATTTATGCTTATTTTCCTGGCTTATCTCCTATTCAATTGAATTACCAGACTCGAGTCCTGTTTTGCAACGCACAATATTGGCTCAAAGCTAGGTATCCTGAATTATCTTCTCCCACTTTTTCTCAGTGCATCGATGTCATTCTTGCTATATAACGAGTGCGTTCTAACATTCATTTCCTCCCATTTAGAGACTTAAAGTTTGGTTCTGTTGAATATCTTTTTTGGCAACCAAACCCTACCCAGTCCAAGTTCAAAGCCCTAAGGATCTGGGCATCTTGTGTTTCTTCTCAAGACCTGCTTGTTTTCATAAACCTGACCATGTCGGAGCTTATTGTCCAAATGTGTATGCTTGATAGTTTGAACTTGTCCAATGTATCCCTACTCCTCCTATCTTTACTTTAAATTCTCCCTGAGAGACACGTCCCTCCAGCTTGACAGAATTATTCATTGAAAAGATAGGGAGAAGTAGTTCATCCATGATGTCGCTTTATGTTCCACCCTTTTGAGAAGTTTCAGAGTCCACCCCCTCTTTTGACACATGGTGGTTGAGTTTTTTGGAGAGTGTTCGAGAGTCATTGAGTCAGATCAAGGATCGGTTATGTCCTCCTTACAAGGCTCCTTCAATAGCAGGTATATCCTTTTACTCTTCTTTTTGTCATTTCTTTTGTTAATTCTCTAGTTTCTTACTGTAACAACTTTTCAGGGGAACCTCTCCGGGCTGTTTCTACCCTTCCAACTTCATCTCTCCCGAACAAACAACTTGATGTTGGTATGAGGAAATCGAGACGTCAAGAGCACATTAAGACTTCGACCATGAAGGACATGCTTAACCAACAAAAAGTGGTTGTTCGAGCTATCAAGATCAAACATCAATCCGAAGGAGAGGGTGACCCGATGAGAAGAAAAAGAAAGGCTGTTGTTCTATCTACTAAGGACAAGTTACAACAAGAGCTCGAAGAGAAAAAAGAGTTATTGAAAAAGACTATACTTGGACTCGAGACTCTAAATCAGAAGAAGGTTATGAGGTTAAAGAGTAGGCAATATTTGAGTTAGAAAAATGAACCAAGGCATTAAATGATAACCTAGCTCGTTCATGGGAGGAGAAACAAAAGGTTGTCGATGAGAGGAAGAAGGAAGAAAAAAGGTTAAAACTTGAGGAAAGGGAAAGGAGGAAACAAGAGGAAAAGAAACAAAGAAAAGAAGAGAAAAGAAAAAAAAACAAACGAGATGCTGAGGACCTTGATAGGGTACAAAGTGAGCAGAAAAAGATAGATGAGGAAAGACAGAAAAAATAAGAGCAAGACGAAAAGAAGAAAGAAATAAAGAGAAAAGAACAAGAAGAAAAAGATAAGAGGGAGGTAGAAAAGAGAAAGAATGAAGAAGACAGGAAGAGAAAAGAAAAGGAGGATAAAAAGAAAGATGAACAAAAGAAGAGAGAAGAAGAAAAAGAGAGACAAGCCACAGAGGAAGCAAAGAGAAGAAGAGAAGAGGAAGAGAGAAAATGGCAGCTCAAGGAGGCCACAAAAAGAAATGAGCATAGAAAAAGACAAGCCGAAGAAGCCAACAGACTCGAGGAAAAAACCAAAAGAAAAGAATAAGAAAGACAAGGACAAGAAAAGGCTATTATCAAGGAACACCAAGCTAAAGCCTTAGGACAAGCTGCAGACAATGAGGCAATTGTTACAGATCCTAATATAGGTCATGCCCCTAATCAATGAGAAATCGATGTTCCATCTCGGGACTATGACACTCCTCTTGCTGAGGAATCATCAACTGGGGTGATGAACTTGGATCCACCCTCTATCCATTTGATTTCTCCAGTTTTGGACTCTTCACAAAAGGTTTCAATGGAAAGTTTTGAAAGTATGTCGCTCCATGCCCCAATAACTAAGACTTTGAAGGTTCCTATCAAGCCTCTTTCTTCAGAGTCAGTGCCGACAACTGTTTCGTCCCAGCTTCCCCAAGAAATCTCTAGTCATTTGGCTCAGCTTCTTTCTTGAGCTAAGCTTTTTACTTTTGGGGTAGCAGGGTTAACGAGGTCTTCTTCGTCTTTATCTCCCTCTCCTTTGCCTTTGGATTAGTTGATTCAGGCTCTGGCGATGCTTCAATCATGTTTCACAGTTGGGCCATTGGTTGTACTCTTGGATCTAGCAGTCAACTCCACATTTGTTAACTCCATCAATTTATTGCTTCGACATCCTGGCTATTTATCTATCGATCAATGAGCCAGTCTTTGCCTATCCCTCTTTTCTTAAAGTGAACCTTGTGAACAACTTCAGTTGAGGCGTACCAAAGAAGTTCATGGCCAAGAGTTAAAGGTTCAATTAGATGCTCTACTGTCCCAACAATCGTTAACTATTGAACATGTTTCCTCTCTGGTGGACAACATTAATGCTTAAATTACTGACATTGAGAAAGTCAAAGCCCATCTCTAGAAGTTAAAAGAGAGTCTTCAGAACTCTAGTATAGAGCTCGAGAAAGTGATGGAACAAGATTTTCTTCACTCTGAGGAAATTTCGTGCCTTGAAGGAGAACTGTCGACCTGTGAGGCCGAGCTTGAAGACTATGATCAGGTCATTGACACCTAGTGGTCTTTACTGGCTTCTATTTTCTCTTAAAACTCTCTGACCAATTATTTTGTACTTTTGTTTTGGTCATCTTGTAACCTTTTAAGTTTAATACTTTATATTAGTCACTTTTTGCTCCCACATTGAGGGCTTGTACTTTTTTAGGTACTTTTCGTTAATACTTTGAACATGTTCTTGTCCCTCGACCTGCATTAATTTATAGGCGTTGCCATCTAGTACTTCACTCACTAGAAATGGTCCCTCCCATGTTGGGGACCATTTACCTAGTCTGAAATCTTTAGTCCCAATTGGCAAGATGGTTTTCCATACCAATTCTTCTACATGGAATGATTTGGTTTTCACTCTCTTGTTATAAACTTTAGCCACCTTCTATTTTCGAGAAACGATGGAATTAAGGGCTTCAAGCTATTTCTCCCTAAAGTCATCTATTTCAGACATCATGGTGTCCTGGTACTCGATATGGCTTAGTTAATTTTGATTTGCCACCCTTAAAGACTATACTGTGATTTCTAATGGTAGGACTACATCGTACCCATACACCAGTGCATAAGGCGTAGTCCCCATGCTTGATCTTTTAGATATTCGATATGCCCAGACAACATCAGATAGCAATTTATCCCAATTGACAGCATTGTTGTTTACCATCTTACGTAAATTATTTTTATTATCTTGTTAGTTACCTTTACTTGTCCATTTGCTTGGGCGTAATATGGATTTGAATTTATTATTTTGAACCCATAATCTTGGGCGAATTCTCGTATTGGAGCTCCATTGAATATCAACCATTGGTCGACAGTAATGGATTATGGAATTTCAAATCGATGCACTATCATTTCTTTTATAAAATGTATTACATCTCTCTCATTAACTTCTCAATATGGCCTGCATTCTACCTACTTTGTAAAATGGTCTATGGCAACTAAAATGAAACAATTTATTTTTATCGAGGTCGGCCTGACTTTTCCTATGAGAGCCCATCCTCTAAATGGCCACGGCTTTATGACAAAATGTAAGTTAGCTGCTAGTACCTGGGGCATAGGCCCATGTTGTTGACAAGCTTCACAACCTTGGGCACATCTAATGCAATCTTGTAGAATATTTTGCCAAAAATAGCCATATCGACAAATTAGCCATCTCATTTTTATGCCTAACTAATGTGCACCATAGATTCCTTCGTGAACTTCTGTCATTACGCAAGTTTAGCTTCATCAATCCCCATACATTTGAGCAATATACCATCAGTCCCTCGTTTAAATAACTCTAGAGGTTCACCCCAAAGTATATATCCTCTGGCTTTGAGTTTCAGAGAATTACTTCCTCCTCGATTGGGGTTATGTAGATACTACTTGATTGGTTTCTTCCAGTTATCTTGTTTTTCCTTTCCATTGTTAAAAGTAATGACATCAACATTAAGAACTTTTTCCTAAATGGAATTTTCACATCCAAACTGCAAACTTGTCGTGTTATTGCTTCCTTCAAGGGGAATATGATTCGTTTTATACCCTAAAGCAACTTGTGCTATCAATTGGCCCTATGGTTAAGGTTTCGAGGTATACACTTCACTGTGACATCGTCGAATGTCTTTAACAATTACTCAACTTTGTCCCGATAAGGTATTAAAGTAGGACTAATACATTTATAGTCTCCTGAAGTTTGGTTTATCACTAACTGTGAATCTCCAAGGACTTCGAGGGACTTTACTCCTAAGCCATTTAGGATCAATAAACCCCAAACCAAGGCTTCATATTCAACCTGATTGTTGGTGAATTCTCCTTTCAATTTAAAGTTAAGTTATGTAGCTATTCCTTTTGGGGAAATGATCATTACCCCTATACCAAATCCTTTCTTTATCTTGGATCCATCGAAATACAGTTGCCAAGGGGTAAGGGTAATGCAATTATCCTCACTGTTTGTCTGAACAGAGTGGTAGGGATGATTAGACAGGAAATTTTCCAAGGCCTAACCCTTTACTGCTTTCTATGAGATGTAGACAAGATCAAACTCGAGGAGCACAAGACTCTATTTCCCTATTCTACCTTTCGTCATAAGTTTTAACAACATGTATTTTACTACATTGGTTTGGGCCACGATATAAACTACATGTGACAGAAGATAATGTCTCAATTTTATTGATGTAAAGTACAATGTTAGACATAATTTCTCTATCATAAGATAATTACATTCAGCCTTCTGTAAAACTCGACTAAAGTAGAACACTGACTGTTCATGTCCTTCTTCGTTATCTTGAGCCAATAAGCTTGCTATCGAGTCTTCTGTGGCTGAAAAGTATAACTTCAAAGGCTTGTCTTTTCTGGGTGGCATCAATACTGGTGGATTTGATAAATAGTCCTTGATCTTCTCAAATGCTTATTGGTGTTCTTCTTTCCAATCAAATTCTCCGTTTCCCCTCATTTGCAGTATTGGTGAAAACACTTTTGTCTTTCCTGCCACATTGGAAATAAAACGTCTAAAGAAATTAATTTGCCCAAAAAATTGTTGTACTTCCTTCTTTGTAGAAGGTGGTTGTGCTTGAATAATCACCTTAGCTTTGTTCTGGTCTATCTCGATCCCTCAATAATATACCAAGATGCCTAAAAAGTTTTCAGCACTTACTCCAAATGCACATTTCAAATGGTTAATTTTTAATTGATGTTTTCTCATCCTGAGAAATCCCTTTTCTAGATTGAGTAGGTGGTTATCAAAATCCTGAGATTTCACCACTATGTCGTCGATATATACTTCCATAAATTTTCTAATCATGTCATGGAAAATGTAATTCATGACCCGCTGGTATGTCGTCCCAATGTTTTTCATGCCAAATGGCATAACTACCCACTCGAACATACCTATCGATCCTGGATATCGAAAAGTTGTTTTATAAATGTCTTTTTCATTGATAAAAATCTGGTTATAACCATATTTTCCATCCATAAAGGATAATATCTGATGTCCTGCTACCCCATCGACTAAAAAATCAGTCACGGGCATGGGATATTCATCTTTAGAAATGGCAGTATTAAGGGTTCGAAAGTCAATGCAAATTCTGAGTTTATCATTCTTTTTTACAACTGGTACTATGTTCCAGAACCATTTAACATACCTGGTAGGGTGGATGAACCCTGTTGCCAGCAACCTTTCAATTTCCTCCTTGACCTTTAAGATTACCTTCTTGGTCATTTGTCGAGGGGGTTGCTGAAAGGGAAAGTAGTCATCCTTCGTAGGCATTCAATGCTCAACAAGCCTTTTATCCAGCCCGGGCATTTCCGAGTAGTCCCAAGCAAAGCAATCTCTGTATTGCTTTAAGACACTCATGATCTTCTCAAATTTTGACTCCTCAAGCTTGGAACTAACGTACGTTACTCGCGGGTCCTCTGTGGTACCCAAATTGACTTCTCTCAATTCATCTTGTACTTTGGCCTTTAAATCATTTAATTTGGCAGGGGTCGTTCTCAGTTGTTCAACTCCTATGGCTTCATGCTCATAAGGTAACTTTTGTATAGTGTATTTGGCAAGATACATCTCGACTATTTTCTCTGTCAAGTACCTTGACAATCTTTTCATGGACATTTGTATGGCCCCCTCGTTTTCTTTGTTTAGATTAATCATTTGACTCCTCTTTGCTTTTTGGGCTTGATTTTTCTAGCCCTACTGGTGCATCAAAGTTGACCAGCTCTCTGCATAGTTTGTTGAACTCCTGGCTTATTGAGACCTCCTCTTCTCGATTTTTCAATACAGCAACCTTGGTAGGTTTTTCCTCGCTATCTTATCCTACAAGCTTGATTGTTCTGACATTGTCATCATAAAGATGGGCCTCAACATTATTTGCTGAGGCCAGGAATGATTTTTGATATGCATATATGACTTCTACATAATTACTATCATTCCAAAATAATAACATTTGATGCAAGACGATGGGACACACCAGTTTGAGTGTATTCAATCTCTTCCAAGCAGTGCATTATAATTGGAAGAGGTGTCAGCCACAAAGAATGCAGTCACCTGTGTTTGACTCCGTACTCATAATTTGAGTGAAAGGACCCGTTTGGTTCGGGTAGCGTTTCCTGAGAAATCGCAGATAGACACATCTATTGGCACTAGGTCACTATCGACCTTTGATAATTTTCTCATCATCAACAAGGAGAGAATGTTTACAGTTGCCCCATTGTCAATTAGCACCCTATTAACGGGTCGACCCTCCATGTGTACCTTTATGTATAAGGGCTTTAAATGTTGGGTTATATTTTTAGAGGGCTTATAAAAAATAAGCTTACCTTTATTCTCCTCTATAATTGTCTTGCACTCGCCTTCCTTTGACGCACTGTCCTCCAGCTCTATGGTCGTTGGTTTCTCAGAGATAATGTCTCAAAGTTCTTTTTCTATTTCAGAAACCTGGTCCTGATGGGCTTTGAACTTGACAGGTAGTGTGAGGGTCATATTGCAATCGATATCTCTCTAGGGATAACTGCCAAAATGAATATTGGTCATATGGCCCTTGTCGACAGGGAGATTGTCTGTAATCGATTCTGAAGGTGTAAAGGATTCTACGAATAGCCACTCCTTCTTAAAATCGACAAAGTCATCCTCATCCGATGGTTATTTTGTTATGTCTGCCCATGTCATACACTTTTATCATGCCTTTCCTTCTTTAGTCTGTATTGTTGTCAGGGTGTCTTGCGGCTTTTCTTGGTGAGGTTTCTTGGCTTTCCTTGGTTTTCGACCAATAAACACATGTTTTGGCCTAGGCTCCTGATTGTCATTGACATTAAGTATGGGATAACATCCTCTTTCCAATTTTTTGTGTTCTTTTATACTCAATTCACCTTCAAATGACATGTCGAGTTGACAGTCAGGTTGGGCATATTTGACCTTCTTGTGTTGGATGGCCCCTCCCTGTCCATCTTGTTGCAATCCTGATTCTTGACTTAGAACCTGGTTCAAATTTCCTTGTCAGGTTAAGGCCTGTTGCCTCAACCATCTTCTTTTCTGAGTCCTCATCATTGAAAGGAAATCAGGGTTGTACCCGTACTTGTATACCGGAAGGCTTCAAGCATGTTTCCTGTTAGTAAGCGCGATCCCCTCTACCCATCTATCGACCTCTCTTAGAGATGGTTTAACTATCCTCGAGGGTTGTGATGCTTCTCGAGGTCGTTCATTCCCCAACCAAGGTTTATTAATGTATTGGCCTCTTTCTCTTGCCCATTTGTTGGGCCGCCAATCTTTAGCGTGAGGGTTCTGGAAAGGAACTCTTGAACTTGGGTATGATTTTCTCTTATGAGCAAGTTCTGTGGGTACGGGAATTTCCACCTCTCTTTTTACAACCATGACCTTGAGATTGGTCATTATTTTGCAGCATCTGTCACAAAGGCAGAAGTCATCCTCCTCAACTAGATCTTTCATGTCTTCTTTGTTGTTGAGCTGTGACTCCCATGTCTTTATATTAGAGTCATCGAATGGTTTTTTTCCGCCCTCGACCATATTTTGAGTTGTCCTCACAATTGAAGGTCTCGATTGTAGTCCTGCACAATGTACAACTTCAGTGAGACCTGCATCCCCACTCATTTTTTTGGAACCTTCTAGGTCCTTTTATGTGTTCAATCTATTGTTATCATATCGACATCCACTAGCTTTGGAAAGGGATTGGTATCGACTTCCATAGCCTCGATTTTGTTTGAAAATCAAGGTAATTTTTTGTTAATTCTTTCTTGGATAATATTTCAAAATACTATACACTTATTAGTCAAGTGTGTGAAGGAATTATGCCATTTGCAATAATCCTTCGCACGTAGCTCTTCGTGTGTGAGGATTTTGTGTCTTCTAACTAATTTAATCTGCTTAGCCTCAAGTAACATGTTAAATATTTAGTCAGTTTTGGCTAAGTCAAAAGAGTAAGTTTTTGTTGCAGCTTGCGGCCTATTCGACTCCAGTGCCAGGCTATCTTTTCTAGCCAGAGCATCACATGTAAATGGTCTATTTTTTACAAATTCTGCTAGGTCGACCTTATAGTTTGGGTCTTGATAATAGGTCTCGTATGAAGAATTACGACGTTGATTCTCCTCCCAAAGAATGTTTTCATAACAGGTTTCCTTTTCTGATAACTCGAATAAGTCAAAGAAAGTCATTCCCTCGAATTTCTTCCTAAGCTCGAAGTAGAGTTCGTGTTGGACGAGTTTTACAAACTTAACCTCAGGCAATCAACTAAGGCATTTTTCCTTAGCTCTTTTGAATCTCATAATGAATTGTTCAACCATTTCTCCTGGTTGTTGTCTTAATCTGGCCAAGTCAGCCATTGAGACCCCAATATCCGCTTGAGCGAAGTGGGATTGGAATTTGTCCTCCATTTCCTCCAAGCTCTGTATCGAGTTCTGGAGAAGGTTGGTGTACTAGGTAAAATCTTGTCCTATTAAGGAATTGGGGAACGACCTTAATTTATAGTATCCTAAATTAGAGAATTCTCCACACTGTGTTGTGAATTGACTAATGTGTTCCATAGTTGTCTTGTTATTTTCTCCAAAAAAAGTAGCAAAATCCAATATCTTGTACCCTCTAAGGAATTCGTAATCCCTGTCGATTTGCTCTAAGTAAGGTTTTCTATATACTGGATATGCGGTCCGTCGAAGGCCAGGTCCATATAATTCCTTGAGAACCCCTATAACTCGTTCTCAAGGGTTCTGTGCATACCCCTGTGGGGCCACACTGTAGGGCTACCCTGGGCCTTGGTAGGTTATTTCATAATGCGGGGGTTGAGCATGGTAGACTATACCCATACCAGTGAAGTCTTGTTCGGGGTAGGATTTTCCCAATAGTTTGGCATATCATGCCTCCTATTATGTGGTCGGTTTACCCCACCATATCCATACCCATTTGTAGTCTGCCTATGGGATTGATTCCCCTAGTAGTTGGGTGGGTCTTGCCTTCTATGAGGTGGGGGTCCTGGTCTTGAGTGTCCTTGTGGATTGGCATTATACCCAAATTGCTCATTCCGATAGGGTCACTGAGTATTAGGACCGTAATACCCGGGTCGACCATTATATTGGTTGTGTCCCCTGTTCTGGGATTCCCATTGCTCTTGTCAAGATGGTCCAATGGGTTTGAATATCGGGTTTTCATGTATTTTGATCCCTTCGGGTTCTAGTAGAACATTTGGCCCTACATGATAACCCACAAGGCCTTGATTCCCCTGTCCTAGTCCTCTTGTGGACACTTGGACTGGCTCCTGCTAGGCTTGCTCAATGAAAGTCTCGACTCGAGGCTCTTCAGGGTATCCGAGAGGTCTCTCATGCCCCCCAGGTCTACTCGATGATTCTAGAATGTCTGTTCTATCAGCCATTCCTGTCCCTAGTGCCTAAGTTTTGGTTGGCTCGAATGTTTTCTACCAAAGGCTAGAGTATTTTTAGTAAGACATTTCCTAGGATACCTGGCATCATTTGGAATTCTTTTTCCATCCTCTCAATGAGGTCATCAAGTTTGTTTTCGATGTTGAGAGAAAACACACGTGTCTCATCACCATTCGAATTGATGGGTCATTTATCTCTTCGTGGTGTCATTTATGACTTTGAATAGAGAATAAATACTAAGAAGAGCCTCCCACTGTGGTCGCCAATTTGTTGGTAGTCAACAAAAATTATTTTGTTTGGAATTGACACATGTATGGGTCTTTCCAACTCAGATTATCAAAAGGATTTCAAATTCGGTAATGCTTCTAAACCGAGGACTTTCACGATAGACAATGGCACCAAATACTGATAATGTAAAGAAAAATTTACTGAAATTAACAATACAAAGTACAATGTTGGTTATAGAGATACCTTCTAACAATAGATTAGCCGTTGTCTATCCTCTTGAAATGGGGACGACCTCGTTGAATCTGATCCTTCGAACAAAGATAAATTAGCCACTACTCTTTCTATTGGAAGCACCTCGTTGAATCTAGTTTCGCAAACAAGTCAGATTAGCCAATGCTCTTCTCTCTGAAAGAGCATCGTTGAATTTGATTATACGAAAAAGGTAGATTAGCCAATGCCCTTCTCCTGGAAGAGTTTCGTTGAATCAAGGTCTGCAGTGTAATTGAATCACAAGAGACAAGGGGTTCGAATCATTATAGGAATGAACTACCGCTAAGCCTAATCTACGACTACTGATAAGATATGTAATTTGTTAATGATGATTGAGTTGTGTCCTCTATTCGTTGTTTTTTTCTCCATTTGTAGAGGTCTGTCCATGATGCTGCAGTCAAAGGAAGAGCTCCCTCCACAATTGAGGCTCTGATACAGAGGACCGATCACCCTTTCTCTGCGGTGGTCATAGCCTACCCCCTCCCTAAGAAATTTAGAATCCCCCAGATGGAGGCTTTGGATAGAAACCAAGACCCCATCAATCAACTCGAGACATACAAGACTTTGATGCTCTTGCATAACTACTCGGATGGGATCATGTGTAGAGCTTTCCCGGCTACTCTGAAGGGGTCGGCACAGAAGTGGTTTGGTAACCTATAATCGAGGAGCATTAACTCCTTCTTGGAGCTCAACTAGTCATTCGCTAGTCATTTCATCAGGGGGAGACACCATCAGAAGTCTGTCACCTACTTACTCAATGTCAAATAATGGAAAGAAGAGTCGTTGAGAGACTATTTCTCTAGGTTCAACCAAGAGATGCTGCAGGTAGACGACGCTAACGAAAAGGTAGTATTACTAGCCTTTATGGGAGGATTGTTACCCACCAAATTCTTATTCTCTCTCTCTAAGTCACCCCCGACAGTATGGCCAAGTTGATGCTCCGCGCCTAAAAACACAAGAATGCCGAAGACACCATGGCTGCTAGACAAGACAGAGGGGCTGACCCCATAAAGAAACCGAAGAGGAAGAGAGAAGAATAACCTAAAATTACAAGACAAGATCTCCAAGCTAGAGTCATGCTTGACCAGGAGGGTAAATAGAGGGAAGGAAGGACGCTAGCTCGACATAACCGAACCTACATCTCCTCAACTCACCTCTCGAGTAGATGCTAATGTACATGCAGGATGATCCATTATTGAAATGGCTAGAGAAACTCAAAACCCCTCTAGAAAAGATATCGCAAAGGAAGTTCCACCGAGACCATGGTCATAACAAGAAAGATTATTTCAAACTGAAGGAACATATAGAGGTACTCATCCAACGGGGTAGACTAAGGCGATTTGTGCCGGTCGATCGCTAGCAATCCCATTCGAAGGCAGACAAGGGGACGTCACGGAACAGAAGCCTTAAGTTGAAGAATCTAAAAGAAATAAAAGTCATCACAGGTGGACCAACTATAGGAGAATAATTGAATTCAACTCAGAAGGCCCATTCACAAAAAAGTAAGAGCGTTATACGAGGGAGAAGTTTACTCAACTGACCAACCGAGAAAATCCCCTCGGGTCATTCAATAGGATATCACGTTGACCGAAGCGAACTCCTACAAAGTACAACACTCAGACAATGATGCCTTGGTGGTTATGTTGATTATTGCCAATCATCTATTAGAAATATGTTTCCTAACAAAGCCATCCACATAAAATATAAGCATGATTAATTAATATTCTATCATCACATGAATTTGTTTCTTTATATGGGTAATTATTTGATCTCATGAGATGAGA
>JAOXJP010036253.1:0-16598 GCA_025762735.1 Platanus orientalis
TCCTACTATGTTACCTGAGGACCAACTATCTCATCTCATGAGATCAAATAATTACCAATATAAATAAACAAATTCTTAAGATGATAGAATATTAATTAATTAATTAATTAATCATGATTATATTTTATGTGAATGGCTTTGTCAAGACACTTATTTTCAACAGAACCAACACGTGCACAACATTGTACCATTATTCGGAGTTGTGCACCAAAAGTCCATACATGCGTAACTACCAATCATTTGGGGATGTTGTGTGCCACACACCCCCTTCTTGCATAATTTTGTATGATTTATAAGAGTTCTGCATCAACTGGCCACGAGTGTAACTTTGTACCTGATTTAGGTGTTGTGCACCACTAGCCCACATATGTGTTACTTTGTACCTAATTTCAAAGTATTGCACCATTACCC
The DNA here is from genome assembly GCA_025762735.1 of Platanus orientalis. Classification (NCBI taxonomy): domain Eukaryota; kingdom Viridiplantae; phylum Streptophyta; class Magnoliopsida; order Proteales; family Platanaceae; genus Platanus; species Platanus orientalis. The sequence continues at coordinate 412 of JAOXJP010036253.1, forward strand.
CGCTTGTGCGAAACATTGCTCCAGTTTTTTGAGTTGTGCATCACAAGCCCACAGGGGCCTATCTTTGGTACATCTGAAGGAGTTGTGCACTCCAAGCCAATATGTCAATAATTTCGTAAGGAATTACGAAGTTATGCAGTAGAAGTTGTGCATAACTTCATACCATTTTAAAGAGTTATTATACGCCACACACTTTTCATATTTTGATCCTTAGTTTAGGAATTGTACATCACAATCCCATAATTGCACAACTTTGGAAGATTTTTCTGAGTAGTGCACTGAAATTTCACACATGCATAACTTCCTACAATTTGTGTTAGTTGTGCACCGAAAGATCCCTGGAATGTAATTTCATACAATTTATATGGGTGATGCACCCACCGCCCTCGGGTGTTACATTGTACCTTATTTTGCTATTGTGCCTCACAAGCCCACACATTCATTCGTCGTATCTTATTTCAGAGTTCCGAAACATCACCCCACCTGTGGGTAACTTTGTACCATTTTTCAGAATTGTTCACCAAAAGCCTAAACGGGGAAAACTTTGGGTTAATGGAAGGAATTGTGTACTACAAGCCGGCATGTGCATAACTTCGTACTGACATATGAAGTCATGGACCACAAGCCCAGACATGCATAGCTTCGTACCATTTTTAGGAGTTGTTCAACATAATCACAAATTTTCGTACCTTTGTACCTATTTTTGAAATTTTACATCAGAAACCAACACGTGCACAACTTTATACCTTTTTTCGAAGTTTTGCACTAAAAGTCCACACGTGCGTAACTACCAATCATTTGGGGATGTTGTGCACCACACTTCCCCTCATGCATAATTTTGAATGATTTATAAGAGTTCTGCACCAACTGGCCATGAGTGTACCTTTGTACCGAATTAGGTGTTGTGCACCACTAGCCCACACTTCATACCTTATTTCATCGTATTGTAGCATCACCCTGCTTGTGGAAAACATTGTACCAATTTTTCGAGTTGTGCACTACAAGCCCAAAGGGGCATATATTTGGTTCATATGAAGGAGTTGTGGACTACAAGCCAATATGTCAATAATTTTGTAATTACTTATGAAGTTGCGCAGCAGAAGCTTTGCAAAACTTCATACCATTTTAAAGACTTATGCACCACACACTTTTTCATATTTTCGTCCGTAGTTTAGGAATTGTACATCATAATCCCACACATGCATAACTTTGGACGTTTTTTCTGAGTAGTGCACCAAAATTCCACACATGCATAACTTCCTCCCATTTCTGTTAGTTGTGCACCGAAAGCTCACTCGTATGTAATTTGGTACAATTTATCTGGGTGATGCACCCACCGTCCACGGGTGTTACATTGTACCTTATTTTGTTGTTGTACCTCACAAGCCAAAACATTCGTTACTTTGTACCTTATTTCACAGTTGTGAACCATGACCCCAGTTGTGGGTAATTTTGAACCATTTTTAAGAGTTGTTCTCTAAAAGCCTAAACGGTGATAACTTTGGGTTATTAGGAGTTGTGTGGTACAAGCCAACACTAGCATAACATCGTATAAAGTTATGAAGTCGTGCACCACAAGCCCCCACATGCATAACTTCGTACCATTTTTAAGAGTTGTGCACCATAATCACACATTTTCATAACTTTGCACCTATTTTCAAAATTGTACATCAGAAACCAACACATGCACAACTTTGTACCATATTTCGGAGTTGTGCACCAAAAGTCCACACGTGCGTAATTACCAATCATTCGGGGATGTTGTGCACCACACTCCCCCTCATGCATAATTTTGAATGATTTATAAGAGTTCTGCCCCAATAGGCCATGAGTGTATCTTTGTACTGGATTTAGGTGTTGTGCACCACCACTAGCCCACACTTGTGTTACTTCGTACCTTATTTCATCGTATTGTAGCATCACCCTGCTTGTGCTAAACATTGTGCCAATTTTTTGAGTTGTGCACTACAAGCCCAAAGGGGCATATCTTTGGTTCATAAGAATGAGATGTGGACTACAAGCCAATATGTCAATAATTTCGTAATTACTTACGAAGTTGTGCAGCAGAAGCTTTGTAAAGCTTCTTACCATTTTGAACAGTTATGCACCACACCCTTTTTCATATTTCGATCCAAACTTTAGGAATTGTACATCCCAATACCACACATACACAACTTTGGACAATTTTTCTGAGTAGTGCACCGAAATTCCACACATGCATAGCTTCCTCCCATTTGTGTTAGTTGTGCACCGAAAGCTCCCTCGTATGTAATTTCGTACAATTTATATGGGTGATGCACCCACCGCCCACAGGCATTACATTGTACCTTATTTTGCTGTTGTACCTCACAAGCGAAAACATTCGTTACTTCGTACCTTATTTCAGAGTTGTGAGCCATGACCCCACTTGTGGGTAATTTTGTACCATTTTTTAGAGTTGTTCTCCAAAAGCCTAAACGGTGATAACTTTGGGTTATTGAAAGTAGTTGTGTAGTACAAGCCAGCACTAGCATAACATTGTACTGAGTTATGAAGTCATGCACCACAAGCCCCCACACGCATAGCTTCTTACCATTTTATGGAGTTGTGCACCATAATCACAGTTTTTCGTAACTTTGTACCTATTTTCGAAATTGTACATCAAAAACCAACACGTGCACAACTTTGAACCATGTTTCAGAGTTATGGACCACAAGTCCACACGTGCGTAACTACCAATCATTTGGGGATGTTGTGCACCGCACTCCCCCTCATGCATAATTTTGAATGATTTATAAGAGTTGTGCACCAACTGGCCATGTGTGTATCTTTGTACCTGATTTAGGTGTTGTGCACCACTAGCCGACACACGTGTTACTTCGTACCTTATATCATCGTATTGCAGCATCACCTTGCATGTGCGAAACATTGTACCAGTTTTTTGAGTTGTGCAGTACAAGCCCAAAGCAGCATATCCTTGTTTCATATGACGGAGTTGTGGACTACAAGCCAATTTGTCAGTAATTTCGTAATTAATTATGAAGTTGTGCAGCAGAAGCTTTGTAAAGCTTCGTACCATTTTAAACAGTTATGCACCACACACTTTTTCCTATTTTGATCCGAAGTTTAGGAATTGTACATCCCAATACCACACATGCATGACTTTGGACTATTTTTTTGAGGAGTGCACCGAAATTCCACACATGCATAACTTTCTTCCATTTGTGTTAGTTGTGCACCAAAAGCTCCCTCGTATGTAATTTCGTACAATTTATATGGGTGGTGCACCCACCGCCCACGGGCGTTACATTATACCTTATTTTGCTGTTGTCCCTCATAAGCCCAAACATTCGTTACTTCGTACCTTATTTCAGAGTTATGAATCATGACCCCACTTGTGGGTAATTTTGTACTTTTCTTAAGATTTGTTCTCCAAAAGTCTAAATGGTGATAACTTTGGGTTATTGGAAGGAGTGGCGTAGTACAAGCCAGCACTAGCATAACTTCGTAGTAAGTTAGGAAGTCGTGCACCACAAACCCCCACACGCATATCTTCATACCATTTTTAGAGTTTTGCACCGTATTCACACATTTTCGTAACTTTGTACCTATTTTGGAAATTGTACATCATTAACCAACACGTGCACAACTTTGTACCAAATTTTGGAGTTGTGTACAAAAAGTCCACACGTGCTTAACTACCAATCATTTGGGGATGTTGTCCATGACACTCCCCCTCATGCATAATTTTGAATGATTTATAAGGGTTATGCATCAACTGACCATGAGTGTATCTTTGTACCTGATTTAGGTGTTGTGCACCACTAGTGCACACATGTGTTACTTCGTACCTTATTTCATCGTATTGCAGCATCACCGTGCCTGTGCGAAAGATTGTACCAGTTTTTTAGTAGTGCACTACAAGCCCAAAGGGGCATATCTTTGGTTCATATAAAGGAGTTGTGGACTACAAGCCAATATTTCAATAATTTCGTAATTAATTATGAAGTTGTCTTGCAGAAACTTTGTAAACTTCATACCATTTTAAAGAGTTATGCACCACACACTTTTCCATATTTTGGTCCATAGTTTTGGAATTGTACATCACAATACCACACATGCACAACTGTGGACAATTTTTCTGAGTATGGCACCGAAATTCCACACATGCATAACTTCCTCCCATTTCTGTTAGTTATGCACCGAAAGCTCCCTCGTATGTAATTTGGTACAATTTATGTGGGTGATGCACCCACCGCCAACGGGCGTTACATTGTACCTTATTTTGTTGTTGTACCTCACAAGTCAACACATTCGTTACTTCGTACCATATTTCAGAGTTGTGAGCCATGATCCCACTTGTGGATAATTTTGTATCATTTTTAAGAGCTGTTCTCCAAAAGCCTAAACGGTGATAACTTTGGGTTATTGGAAGGAGTTGTGTAGTACAAGCCAGCACTAGCGTAACATCCTACTGAGTTATGAAGTCGTGCACCACAAGCCCCCACACGCATTGCTTCATACCGTTTTTAGGAGTTGTGCACCATAATCACACCTTTTCGTAACTTTGTACCTATTTTTGAAATTGTACATCAAAAACCAACACATGCACAACTTTGTAACTATTTTCGAAATTGTAAATCAGAAACCAACACGTTCACAACTTTGTACCACAATTCGGAGTTGTGCACCAAATGTCCACATGTGCGTAACTACCAATCATTTGGGGATGTTGTGCACAGCACTCCCCCTCATGCATAATTTTGAAGGATTTATAAGAGTTCTCCACTAACTGGCCACGAGTGTATCTTTGTACCTGATTTAGGTGTTGTGCACCACTAGCCCACACATGTGTTACTTCGTACCTTATTTCATCGTGTTGCAGCATCACCCTGCTTATGCGAAACATTGTACCAGGTTTTTGAGTTGTGCACTACAAGCCCAAAAGGGCATATCTTGGGTTCATATGAGGGAGTTGTGGACTACAAGCCAATATGTCAATAACTTCGTAATTAATTACGAAGTTGTGCAGCAGAAGCATTGTAAAACTTCGTACCATTTTAAAGAGTTATGCACCACACACTTTTTCATATTTTGGTCTGTAGTTTTGGAATTGTACATCACAATACCGCACATGCACAACTTTGGACGATTTTTCTGAGTTGGGCACCGAAATTCTACACATGCATAACTTCCTCCCATTTGTGTTAGTTGTGTACCAAAAGCTCCCTCGTATATAATTTGGTACAATTTATATTGGTGATGGACCCACCGCCCACGGGCGTAACATTGTACCTTATTTTGTTGTTGTACCTCACAAGTCAAAACATTTGTTACTTCGTACCACATATAAGAGTTGTGAGCCACAACCCCACTTGTGGGTAATTTTGTACCATTTTTAAGAGTTATTCTCCAAAAGCCTAAACAGTGATAACTTTGGGTTATTGGAAGGAGTTGTGTAGTATAAGCCAGCACTAGCATACCATCGTATTGAGTTATAAAGTTGTGCACCACAAGCCCCCACACGCATAGCTTCGTACCATTTTTAGGAGTTGTGCCCCATAATCACACATTTTCGTAACTTTGTACCTATTTTCAAAATTGTAAATCAGAAACCAACACGTGCACAACTTTGTACTATATTTCGGAGTTGTGCACCAAAAGTCCACACGTAAGTAACTACCAATCCTTTGGGGATGTTGTGCACCGCACTCCCCCTCATGCAAAATTTTGAATGATTTATAAGAGTTCTGCACCAACTGGCCACGAGTGTATCTTTGTACCTAATTTAGGTGTTATGCACCACTAGCCCACACGTGTTACTTCGTACCTTATTTCATCGTGTTGCAGCATCACCTTGCTTGTGCGAAACATTGTACCAGTTTTTTGAGTTGTGCACTACAAGCCCAAAAGGGCATATCTTTGGTTCATATGAAGGAGTTGTGGACTACAAGCCAATATGTTAATAATTTCGTAATTAATTACGAAGTTGTGCAGCAGAAGCTTTGCAAAACTTCGTACCATATTAAATAGTTATGCACCACACACTTTTCGGTACTTTGGTCCGTAGTTTTGCAATTGTACATCACAATACCACACATGCACAACTTTGGTCGATTTTTCTGGGCAAGGCACCGAAATTCCACACATGCATAACTTCCTCCCATTTGTGTTAGTTGTGCACCGAAAGCTCCCTCATATGTAATTTGGTACAATTTATATGGGTGATGCATCCACCGCCCACGGGCGTTACATTGTACCTTATTTTGTTGTTGTACCTCACAAGTCAAAATATTCGTTACTTCGTACCATAATTCAGAGTTGTGAGCTATTACCCCATTTGTGGGTAATTTTGTACCATTTTTAAGAGTTGTTCTCCAAAAGCCTAAACGGTGATAACTTTGGGTTATTGGAAGGAGTTGTGTAGTATAAGCCAGCACTAGCATACCATCGTATTGAGTTATGAAGTCGTGCACCACCAGCCCCCACATGCATAGCTTCGTACCATTTTTAGGAGTTGAGCACCATAATCACACCTTTTCGTAACTTTGTACCTATTTTCGAAATTGTAAATTAGAAACCAATAGGTGCACAAGTTTTTACCATATTTCGGAGTTGTGCTCCAAAAGTCCACACGTGCGTAACTACCAATCATTTGGGGATGTTGTGCACTGCACTCCCCCTCATGCATAATTTTGAATGATTTATAAGAGTTCTACATCAACTGGCCACGAGTGTATCTTTGTCCCTGATTTAGGTGTTGCACACCACTAGCCCACACATGTGTTACTTCGTACCTTATTTCAGAGTACTGCACCATCAACCCTCTTGCGCGTAACATTGTACCTTTTTTTTGAGTTGTGCCTCGCTAGCCCAAAGGGGCATATCTTTGCTTCATATGAAGGAGTTGTGCACTATAGGCCAATATGACAATAATTTCGAAATGAATTACAAAGTTGTGCAGAGGAAGCTGTGCATAACTTTGAAACATTTTAAAGAATTATGCGCAACACAGTTTTTCATATTTTGATCCTTAGTATAGGAATTGTACATCCCAATCCCAACATGCACAACTTTGGAAGATATTTCTGAGTAGTGCACCGAAATTCCACACATGCATAGCTTCCTCCCATTTGGGTTAGTTGTGCACTGAATGTTCCCTCGCTTGTAATTTCGTACAATTTATATGGATGATACACCCACTGCCCAGGGGCGTTACATTGTACCTTATTTTGCTGTTGTGCCTCACAAGCCCACACCTTCATTACTTTGTACCTTATTTCAGAATTACGAAACATCACCCCACTTATGGACAACTTTGTACCATTTCTAAGAGTTGTTCTCTAAAAGCGTAAACGAGGATAACTTTGGGTTATTGGAAGGAGTTGTGTACTACAAGCCAACACGTGCATAACTTGGTACTGACTTAGGAATTCCTGCACCACAAGCCCCTACACGCAAAGCTTCGTACCATTTTTAGGAGTTGTGCACCATAATCACTGCTTTTCATAACTTTGCACCTATTTTCAAAATTGTACATTAGAAACCAGCCCATGCACAACCTTGTTCCATCTTTCGGAGTTGTGAACCAAAAGACCACACGTGTGTAACTGCTAATCATTTGGGGTTGTTGTGCACCACACCCCCCCTCATGCATAATTTTGTATGATTTATAAGAGTTCTGCACCAACTGGCCTCGAGTGTAACTTCATACCTAATTTGGCTGTTGTGCACCACTAGCCGACACATGTGTTACTTTGTACCTTATTTTAGAGTATTGCACCATCGCCCCGCTGTTGCAAAACACTGCACTAGTTTTTTGAGTTGTGCATCACAAGACCAAATTTGCATATCTTTGGTTAATATGAAGGATCTGTGCAGTACAAGCCAATATGCCAATAATCTCGTCAGGAATTACAAAGCTGTGCAGCAGAAACTGTGCATAACTTCGTACCATTTTAAAGAGTTATGTGCCACACACTTTTTCATATTTTGCTCCGTAGTTAAGGAATTGTACATCACAATACCACACATGCACAACTTTGGATGATTTTTCTGAGTAGTGCATCGAATTTTCACACATGCATAACTTCCTCCCATTTGTGTTAGTTGTGCACAGAAAGCTCCCTCGCATGTAATTTCGTAAAATTTATATGGGTGATGCACCCACCGCCCACGGGCGTTACATTGTACCTTATTTTGCTGTTGTGCCTCAAAAGCCCACATTTCCATTACTTTGTACCTTATTTCAGAGTTACGAATCATGACCCCACTTGTGGGTAACTTTGTACCATTTTAAGAGTTGTTCTCCAAAAGCCTAAACGGGGATAACTTTGGATTATTGGAAGGACTTGTGTAGTACAAGCCAGCACTAGCATAACTTCGGACTGAGTTATGAAGTCGTGCACCACAAGCACCCACACGCATAGCTTAGTATCATTTTTAGGAGTTGTGCACCATAATCACACCTTTTTCTAACTTTGTACCTATTTTCAAAATTATACATAAAAAACCAACAAGTGCACAACTTTGTACCATTTTTCGGGGTTGTGCACCAAAAGTCCACACATGCTTAACTACCAATCATTTGGGAATGTTGTGTGCCACACTCCCCCTCATGCATAATTTTGTTATGATTTATAAGAGTTCTGCACCACCTAGCCACGAGTGTAACTTTGTACCTGATTTAGGTGTTGTGCACCACTAGCCCACACATATGTTACTTCGTACCTTATTTCAGAGTATTGCACCTTGACCCCACTTGTGCATAACATTGTACCTTCTTTTTGAGTTGTGCCTTGCTAGCTCAAAGGGTCATATCTTTGGTTCATATGAAGGAGTTGTGCACTACACGCCAATATGCCAATAATTTCAAAATGAATTACAAAGTTGTGCAGCGGAAGCTGTGCATAACTTCGTACCATTTTAAAGAGTTATGCTCCACACACTTTTTCATATTTTGATCCTTAGTTTAGGAATTTTACACTACAATCCCACACATGCATAACATCCTCCCATTTGTGTTAGTTGTGCACCGAAGGCTACCTTGCATGTAGTTTCGTACAATTTATATGGGAGATGCACCCACCTCGCACGGGCGTTACATTGTACCATATTTAGCTGTTGTTCCTCACAAGCGCACACATTCGTTACTTCATCCCTTATTTCAGAGTTGTGAACCATCTTCCCACCTGTAGATAACTCTGTACCTTTTTTAAGAGTTGTTCTCCAGAAGCCTAAATGGGGATAACATTGGGTTATTGGAAAGAGTTGTGTACTACAAGCCAGCACGTGCTTAACTTCATATTGAGTTATGAAGTCGTGCACCACAAGCCCCCACACGCATATCTTCATACCATTTTTAGGAGTTGTGCACGCTAATCACACCTTTTCGTAACTTTGTAATTATTTTCAAAATTATACATCAGAAAGCAACACGTGCACAACTTTGTACCATTTTTTGGACATGTGCACCAAAAGTCCACACGTGCGTAACTACTAATCATTTGGGGTTGTGCGCCACACTCCTACTCATGCATAATTTTATATGATTTATAAGAGTTCTACACCAGCTGGCCACGACTGTAACTTTGTACCTGATTTAGGTGATGTGCACCACTTGCCCACACATGTGTTACTTCGTACCTTATTTCAGACTATTGCACCATCACCCCTCTTGTGCAAAACATTGTACCAGTTTTTTGAGTTGTGCGTCACAAGCCCAAAGGGGCATATCTTTGGTTCATATGAAGGAGTTGTGCACTACAAGCCAATATCTCAATAATTTTATAATAAATTACGAGGTTGTGCAGATGAAGCTGTGCATAACTTCGTTCCATTTTCAAGAGTTACGCACCACACACTTTTTCATAGTTTGATCCTTAGTTTAGGAATTGTACATCACAATCCCACACATGCACAACTATGGACAATTTTTCTGAGTTGTGCAATGAAATTCCACACATGCATAACATCCTCCCATTTGTGTTAGTTGTGCACCGAAAGCTACCTAGCATGTAGTTTCGTACAATTGATATGGGAGATGCACCCACCTCCCTCGGGCGTTAACATTGTACCTTATTTAGCTGTTGTGCCCCACAAGCCCACACATTTGTTACTTCGTCCCTTATTTCAAATTTGTGAAACATCACCCCACTTGTGGACAACTTTGTAGCATTTCTAAGAGTTATTCTCCGAAACCGTAAACGAGGATAACTTTGGGTTATGGGAAGGAGTTTTGTAGTACAAGCCTCAACTAGCATAACTTCATACTGAGTTATGAAGCCGTGCACCACAAGCCCACACACGCATAGCTTCGTACCATTTTTCAGAGTTTTGCACCATAATCACACCTTTTCGTAACTTTGTACCAATTTTTAAAATTGTGCATCAGAAACCAACCCATGCACAACTTTAGACCATTTTTCGAAGTTGTGCAGCAAAAGTCTATGCGTTCGTAACTACCAATCATTTGGGGATGTGGTGCACCACACTCCCCCTCATGCATAATTTTGAATGATTTATGAGAGTTCTGCACCAACTGGCCACGAGTGTAACTTGATACCTGATTTAGCTGTTGTGCACCACTAGCCCACACATGTGTTACTTCGTACCTTATTTCAGAGTATTGATCACCCCGCTTGTGCGAAACATTGAACCAATTTTTTGAGTTGTGCATCACAAGACCAAAGGTGCATATCTTTGTTCATATGAAGCATTGGTGCACTACAAGCCAATATGTCAATAATTTCGTAAGGAATTACAAAGTTGTGCAGCAGAAACTGTGCATAACTTCGTACCATTTTAAAGAGTTAAGCGCCACAGTTTTTCATATTTTGATCTGTAGTAAAGGAATTGTACATAACAATACCACACATGCACAACTTTGGACAATTTCTCTAACTAGTGCACCGAAATTCCACACATGCATAACTTCATCCCATTTGTGTTAGTTGTGAACCGAAAGCTCCCTCACATGTAATTTCGTACAATTTATATGGGTGATGCACCCACCGCCCACGGGCGTTACATTGTACCTTATTTTGTTGTTGTGCCTCCAATGCCCACATTTTCATTACATCGTACCTTATTTCAGAGTTGCGAACCATGACCCCACTTGTGGGTAACTTTGTACCATTTTCAAGAGTTGTTCTCCGAAAGCCAAAATGGGGATAACTTTGGGTTGTTGGAAGGAGTTGTGTTGTACAAGCCACCACTAGCATAACTTTGTACTGAGTTATGAAGTCGTGCACCACAAGCCCCCACACACATAGCTTAGTATCATTTTTTGGAGTTGTGCACCATAATCACACCTTTTCGTAACTTTGTACCTATTTTCAAAATTACACATCAGAAACCAACAAGTGCACAACTTTGTACCATTTTTCGGGGTTGTGCACCAAAAGTCCACACATGCGTAACTACCAATCATTTAGGAATGTCGTGCGCCACACTCCCCTTCATGTATAATTTTGTATGATTTATAAGATTTCTGCACCAACTGGCCACGAGTGTAACTTTGTACCTGATTTAGGCGTTGTGCACCACTAGCCCACACATATGTTACTTTGTACCTTATTTCAGAGTACTGCATCATCAACCCTCTAGTGCATAACATTGTACCTTTTTTTTGAGTTGTGGCTCTTGCTAGCCCAAAAGGGCTTATCTTTGGTTCATATGAAGGAGATGTGTACTACCGGCCAATATGTCAATAATTTCGAAATGAATTACAAAGTTGTGCAGTGGAAGCTATGCATAACTTCATACAATTTTAAAGAGCTATGCACCACACTCTTTCATATTTTGATCCTTAGTTTAGGAATTGTACATCACAATCCCACACATGCACAACTATCGACGATTTTTTTGAGTTGTGCCACGAAATTCAACACATGCATAACATCCTCCCATTTGTGTTAGTTGTGCACCGAAAGCTACCTTGCATGTTGTTTCGTACAATTTATATGGGAGATGCGCCCACCTCCCTCGGGTGTTAACGTTGTACCTTATTTAGCTGTAGTGCCTCAAGCCCACACATTCATTACTTCGTCCCTTATTTCAGGGTTGTGAAACATCACCCCCCTTGTGGATAACTTTATACCATTTCTAAGAGTTGTTCTCCAAAACCGTAAACGAGGATAACTTTGGGTTATGGGAAGCAGTTGTGTAGTACAAGCCTGAACTAGCATAACTTCGTATTGAGGTATGAAGCCGTGCACCACAAGCCCACACACGCATAGCTTCGTACCATTTTTCGGAGTTGTGCACCATAGTCACACCATTTCATAACTTTGTACCAATTTTTTAAATTGTGCATCAGAAACCAAACCATGCACAACTTTGGATCATTTTTCAGAGTTTTGCAGCAAAAGTCTACACGTGCTTAACAAGCAATCATTCGGGAATGTCGTGCCCCAGACTCCCCCTCATGCATTATTTTGAATGATTTATGAGAGTTCTACACCAACTGGCCACGAGTGTAACTTGATACCTGATTTAGCTGTTGTGCACCACTAGCCCACACTTATGTTACTTCGTACCTTATTTCAGAGTACTGCACCGTCAACCCTCTTGTGTGTAACATTGTACCTTTTTCTGAGTTGTGCCTTGCTAGCCCAAAGGGGCATATCTTTGGTTCATATGAAGGAGTTGTGCACTATAGGCCAATATGTCAATGATTTTGAAATGAATTACAAAGTTGTGCAGCGGAAGCTGTGCATAACTTCGTACCATTTTAAAGGGTTATGCAGCACACACTCTTTCATATTTTGATCCTTAGTTTAGTAATTGTACATCACAATCCCACACATGCACAACTATGCACGATTTTTCTGAGTTGCGCACCGAAATTCTACACATACAGAACTTCTTCCCATTTGTGTTAGTCGTGCACCAAAAGATCCTTCGCATGTAATTTCATACAATTTATATGCGTGAGGCACCCTCTGCCCCAGTCCTTACATTGCACCTTATTTTGTTGTTGTCCCTCACAAACCCTCACATTCGTTACTTCGTACCTTATTTTACAGTTGGGAACCATCAAACCCACTTGTGGGTAACTTTGTATCATTTTTAAGAGTTGTTCTCCAAAAGCCTAAATAGGGATAACTTTTGGTTATTGGAAAGAGTTGTGTACTACAAGCTAGCACGTGCATAAATTTGTTCTAAGTTATGAAGTTGTGCACCACAAGCCCCCACACGCATAGCTTCATACCATTTTTAAGAGTTGTGCACCATAATCACACCTTTTCGTAACTTTATACCTATTTTCAAAATTGTACATCAAAAACCAATAAGTGCACAACTTTGTACCATTTTTCGGAGTTATGCACGAAAAGTCCACACGTGCGTAACTACCAATCATTTGGGAATGTTGTGCGCCACACTCCCCATCATGCATAATTTTGTATGATTTCTAAGACTTCTACACCAACTGGCGACGAGTGTAACTTTGTACCTGATATAGGTGTTGTGCAGCACCAGCCCACACATGTGTTACTTCGTACCTTATTTCAGAGTCTTGCACCATCACCTTCCTTGTGCGAAACATTGTAACAGTTTTTTGTGTTGTGCATCACATGCCCAAAGGTGCATATCTTAGGTTTATATGAAGGAGTTGTGCACTATAATCCAATATGTCCATAATTTCGTAATGAATTACGAAGTTGTGCAGCAGAAGCTGTGCATAACTTCGTACCATTTTAAAGAGTTATACGCCACACACTTTTTCTTATTTTGTTCCTTAGTATAGGAATTGTACATCACAAGCCCACACATGCACAACTTTGGACGATTTTTCTAAGTAGTGCACCGAAATTCAACAGATCCATAACTTCCTCCCATTTGTGTTAGTTGTGCACCGAAAGCTCCCTCGAATGTAATTTCGTACAATTTTATATGGGTGATGCACCCACTGCCCATGGGCGTTACATTGTACCTTGTTTTGTTGTTGTGCCTCACAAGCCCACACATTCGTTACTTCCTACCATAGTCAGAGTTGCGAACCATCACACCACTTGTGGGTAACTTTATACCATTTTTAAGAGTTGTTTTCCAAAAGCCAAAATGGGGATAACTTGGGGTTATTCGAAGGAGTTGTGTACTACAAGCCAGCACGTGCATAACTTCATACTGAGTTATGACGTCGTGCACCACAAGCCTCCAAACGCATAGCTTAGTATTATTTTTTGGAGTTGTGCACCAAAATCACACCTTTTCGTAACTTTGTACTAATTTTCAAAATTGCACATCAGAAACCAACTAGTGCACTACTTTGTACCATTTTTCGGGGTAGTGCACCAAAAGTCCACACATGCGTAACTACCAATCATTCGGGAATGTCGTGCGCCACACTCCTCCTCATGCATAATTTTGTATGATTTATAAGAGTTTTGCACGAACTGGCCTTGAGTGTAATTTTGTACCTGATTTCGGTGTTATGCACCACTAGCCCACATATGTGTTACTTCGTTCCTTTTTTCAGAGTATTGGACCATCATCACGCTTGTACGAAACATTGTACCAGTTTTTTGAGTTGTGCCTCGCTAGCCCAAAGGGGCATACCGCTGGTTCATATGAAGGAGTTGTCCACTACAAGCCAATATGTCAATAATTTCGTAATGAATTACGAAGTTGCGCAACAGAAGCTGCGCATAAGTTCGAACCATTTTAAAGAGTTATGCACCACACATGTTTTCATATTTTGATCCTTTGTATAGGAATTGTACATCACAAGCCCACACATGCACAACTATGGATGATTTTTCTGAGTTGTGCAACGAAATTCCACACATGCATAACTTCTTCCCATTTGTGTTAGTTGTGCACCAAAAGCTCCCTCGCATGTAATTTCGTACAATTTATATGGGTGATGCACCCACTGGCCACGGGCGTTGCATTGTCCTTATTTAGCTGTTGTGCCTCACAAGCCCACACATTCGTTACTTCCTACCTTATTTCAAAGTTGTGAACCATCACCCCACTTGTGGATAACTTTGTACCATTTTTAAGAGTTGTTTTCCAAAAGCCTAAACGTGGATAACTTGGGGTTATTGGACAGAGATATGTACTACAAGCCAGCACGTGCATAACTTCGTACTAAGTTACGAAGTCGTGCACCATAAGCCCCCACACGTATTGCTTCGTGCCATTTTTAGTAGTTGTGCACCATAATGACACCTTTTCGTAACTTTGTACCTATTTTCAAAATTGTACATCAAAAACCAACATGTGCACAACTTTGTACCATTTCTTTGGAGTTGTGCACCAAAAGTCCACACATGGGTAACTACCAATCATTTGTGGATGTTGTGTGCCGCACTCCCCATCATGCATAATTTTGTTTGATTTATAAGAGTTCTGCACTAGCTGGCCACAAGTGTAACTATGTACCTGATTTAGGTGTTGTGCACCACTAGCCCACACATGTGTTACTTCATAGCTTATTTCAGAGTATTGCACCATCACCTCGCTTGTGTGAAACATTGAACCAGTTTTTGGAGTTGTGCATCACAAGACCAAAGGTGCATATCTTTGGTTCATATGAAGGAGTTGTGCACAATAAGCCAATATGTCATTAATTTCATAATGAATTACGAAGATGTGCACCAGAAGCTGTGCATAACTTCGGACCATCTTAAAGAGTTATTCACCTCACGCACTTTTTCTTATTGTGATCCTTAGTTTAGGAATTGTACAACATAATCCTACACATGCACAACTTTGGACGATTTTTCTAAGTTGTGCACCAAAATTCCATACATGCATAACTTCCTCCCATTTGTGTTAGTTGTGCACCGAAAGCTCCCTTGCAAGTAATTTCGTACAATTTATATGAGTGATGCGCCCACCGCCCAAGGTTGTTACATTGTACCTTATTTAGCTGTTGTGCCTCACAAACCCACACATTCGTTACTTTGTACCTTATTTCAGATTTGTTAACTATCAGCCCACTTGTGGGTAACTTTGTACCATTTTTGAGAGTTGTTCTCCAAAAGCCTAAACGGGGATAACTTTGGGATATTGGAAGGAGTTGTGTACTACATGCCAGCACGTGCATAACTTCGTACTGAGTTATGAAGTCGTGCACCACAAGCCCCCACATGCATAACTTTGTTCCCTCTTTAGGAGTTGTGCACCATAATCACACATTTTCATAACTTTGTACCTATTTTCAAAACTGTACAGCAGAAACCAACACGTGCACAACT
>JAOXJP010036264.1:0-16598 GCA_025762735.1 Platanus orientalis
ATCCATCAAAATCGATATTTTAAACCTTGGATAGGTTTAGAGTTCAAACCTACATCTTAAAATTATTTTTTTTAAAATTCACGGGCCGGCCCGAGGCCTGGTCAATTAATGAGGGCCAGGCCCAAACCCCGGCCCGAGGATCTTGAGAAAAATGCATCTCAGGGGATCCGAGGCTAAGATCAACAATCAGGTCGACTGTGGTAGCATTAGGGCCTCCTGTGCTTGGTACCTAATCAACTTCCCTTGGCTAATGCAAAGCAGTAGCATCTTCGAAAACAAATGTTTGAGGACCAGCCTCCTCTAAAGGAATCTGATGCTAAATCTACGACAATTGAAAATACACTATAGTCAATCTACTATAAAAAAAACTAGACGTTGTTAATATATTTTAATATTTGAGGATGGCGAATGCCATCTGAATAGGGCATTCGCCCACTCCTATTTTCGCCCACTTAGTCAAAGTGGTATTGACCACTATTGTTGACAAGACATGATGATTGCCTCCTTCTCTCTCCCCTTTTTGTCTTATACGAACTACCTCCCTCTCTCTCCCTCTTTTTGTAATATGGGCATAACACTCAATGACTCTCTCTCTCTCTCTCTCTTCAACTGGTCAAATCTTGACTTACTGTTTATTGCACATCACATGGTGAATGCTTTTCTTTTCTTGTCTCATTTGCATGTTGACCAAGGTCTATCATTTGGTCAAGTTGATGACCTGCAAGCCTGTAAAGGCAGGTTGGTGATGTGTTGGGCAGCCTGCTTTATGCAGTGGGCTGTCAACGTCAAGAGAGTGTACCAAGCTCTCGTAAGAGCAAGCGAATGAACTCATTCGCACAACCTTCCTCTCCCTCTATATAATGTGCGAGAGAGGCAAAAATGCTGGTGTGAGACCATGAAAATCCAGAGAGAGAGAAAGGAAGAGAAATGGAAGAAGAGAAAGAGGTTTTCAACCTCTATGTTCTTGATGAAGAACGGGAACACCCCACAATTAATCATGGCAAGGAAGAAGAAAAGAGAAATGGGAGGTGGCATACCACTACATGAGATACTAGAGTTGCAAACTCTGAAAGATGGGTGGACATCAAGGAGTTTCAAACTCCATTGTCTTCCTCTTCTCCTTGTTGCACTAGAAAACTGAAGACTAAATTCTCGGCATGCTTGAACTTTCTTGAACCAACAGTCAATCTCTTAATAGACTAGTGTTTGGTTCTTAAGTGACACTCTCCACAGTTGGCACTCTCACTTGTGAGAGTTCACGTGCGACCATGGATGAGCTTCCTCTTGAAAATCGATGCTATTGCTTGCAACAGTTTTCCTTGATCTTCTTGAGATGATTACTTGTTCATTTATATGAACTTGTAATGGCGTTATGCTACTGGATTTTTGGGAAAAAGATGGAACACTAACCAAATGAGTTTTGAAAAAACCCAACTTTAATTATGGGCTTGAGTAACCTGTGAGGTTTTTTCGTCTCTACCGAACCGTGCAAGTTCGTAAAGAGAGAAGAGTTTTACTTGTGCTAGATTGTATCCCAGAGTTAGCTTGACTAAAATCCCTTACACTTAATGGGAGGCCTCGACTACCTTCAAGAAACGTAATAACGATACCTTCTAGCTTCGGATGAACTGGTTAGACACTAAGGTTAAAGACAACTTGAAATTTGCAATTAAAATCAAAAGTGTGCAAATGACTTAATCAAAGGCATGCGAATAACTAAGACAAAGGGTCTGCAAATAACTAAGTTCAAAATGCGCAAATAACTTAGTCCAAGGTGCGTGAATGAAACTAGTCTGAGCTATTCGTAAGAGTGTTGTTCTCGAATAAGCCAATTCGTGTAAGCTTGCGAATGTCCCTATGACGTCATTGTTGTTTTAATGATAATTAAGAACTAATTAACTTAATTATTGTTTTAATCCCTCCTTAAAACTAACAACAGTTCCTTGGTATTTACAGGACCTTGCCTATGTCTTGTATACCCAATGGAGAAGCTAAAGTCATTACTTTGATGGTAGTGGTTTCATCCAGAGGGGGGTAAGGTAAGGAGGCATATCTTGGTCACCGGTGCCAAATGAACTCCTAACTTTAAAAGGTTTCCCTATAGCACTAATAGGATTGTTGGGTTCGGCATATTGAGTCCTCTTTGATTAAAGAATGGCAATGAGGGTATTTTCCTCTGTTCTTCAACACTTCTAGGCTCTCCCTTAAAGGGCATTGGCTGTGCATGAGTTAAAGAGGATTCGACACCAAGCCTAAAATCCTTATCATCGCGAAGTTGGGCCTCTATTGACCCATGAGCATATTAAGAGAAATAGAAGGAAGATAGTTCCTTGATGCAGAAAACCCTCAATATATCAGGGCAACATGTTGCATGTTATAGAAGAAATGTCTACTCCTTGATGAAACTATGGATGTAACTCTACAGTGATTCTAGTTACCCGGCTAAGGATATAGTCAAGGATTTTGTTATCTAGGTCATGCCCATTCATGAGGGCAACAAGGCCTCCCAAACTACCCCCACTATCCCATGAGACAAGAAACTCTTGGTATAAAACCTTGCAAACATTGACAAATGCTATTCTAAAAGCATATTGTTGGATCCTTGATTGTTTTCTTGGTCACTTAGGGCCTCCAAGAGAATATGCTCTTTTCCGTGAAGAATCAATAGGTGTAGATCACTTAGTCATTTGAACAGTGGAAACTTGGGAATATCACTTGATCTTGTAATAGCAATACAAATCCCACCATGAGTAATTAATCGTCTCTATTTTCAATCCCACCAACAAAGTCCCTCACATTAGATATGGCTTGCTTAGAAGGGTAACGTGCAGTCTACTCTACCGGAGTTTGTTGAGGGTTCTTTATAGGCCCCACCCCAAAGTCATCGAGCTTATCATCATGCACATGTGATAAATGCTCAGTAGTTCTGGCTCTAATAGGGCTAGGGATGCAAGTAGGGGGTTTGCTACGAGATTTGTGTCGAGTTTGCCTCTTTCTATGTGAAATGACACCACCCTAAGGGCTTGGGCTAGGGGGAGAAGGTGGTGGTGGTGCTGAGATGTTGTTGCCTTGTTGTTTGGTTGGTCCCTTTGAAGTTCTCTTGGGCCACACAAATCTTGAATCGTATTGAGCAATTTCATTATTCTGGCGGTTGTTCACTATGGTCACGGTGTCTCGACCATCATAAAAAATAACCTAAGAATTTTCACCATCTTCATTATATCTCACATAGTGGTTAAAAGAGTTAGTCGACCACTTTGAATATATGTAATTGAAAAGAAGAGATTGTTTCTCTTATGGTTCAGCCAGAATCATGGCCCTGCTACCAGTCTTAACTCGTACAAAATATAAATATGCAGTCTTGATCTTCATTAGATTGGCTTTCCTTCCACATCATCTTTCCTGAGTTAGAAGGTGAGAAAAGCCTTAGAAATAGCCAAATTGTCGCGTGGAATGGTGAGGATTGTAAGGTTCAACATGGAGGTGTCCATCTTGTCTCCATGCAAGGATACTGCTCCTCAAGGAGAAAAAATAAGCCCATTCGTCACTGCATAATGACCCATCATCAATAAGGGTTCATGAGGGTGCGGCGTTTTGAAAGTAGTAAAAGGGGGAAATCTAATTCAAGGGAATAATACAACAGTCCTTCAGGGTGTTCATGACTATGTTTGCAAATTCACTTCCCTCTGATTGTAAATAGTGGGGAAACAAAGGCACAACCACGAAGATAAGCATTGTAGTGGCAAGAAAATGGATCACGTATGTCCTGATCTCTCCACTCTCCAAGCCACGCTCTATGATCTCTCTCATGCTGTTATACAAGTAGCAAAGGGATGGAATATTGATATTCAATCTTACTTGCCCTGCCAATTTCCTTGTCATGACCGAAACACTTGGGTGAATCCTTTCATCGAGGCCACAAGGAAAAGAAATGCCGTCCAAGAAGGTTGCATACATGCCATCAAGGAATACATGGCTATTTATGTCATTGCAATGCCTAATGTTGTCACGTGTCCAAGGGGTTGAGGTTTCATTGGGAGAGGGGTTCCCTTTGTCTGGGCCTTTACAAAAGCAAGCTACCCATGCACCATAAGGGACCTTATCAAGGTTGAAACCCGCATATATTTCAAATATTTTTTTAGTCGTATTTGGGAGCTTCGGAATGTCATCATTGGAGGGATTAAATTCTTCATACAATTCTTCTTCATACAATTCCCATAAAGAAATCTCCAAGTCTCCATACTAGCAGTAAAATGTATTGGTGTTAGGGATTTGGATATTACCTCTATAAGCATATCGGTGTGTTTTTTGAAACCCCTTATAGTACACTTGAGAGCCTTTATCATCCCCATGGACGCTATGGAATTTGAATAGTACATTAGGTAGTTCCCTACCCACAAACTCCATTTCAGAACTATAGTGATGTTGGATGAGCCCCTGAAATGCTTGTCTTTCCATACCATTTCTCTGATATGGATTTTCTAGATCAAGCTATAAAATTCAATAATAGCTTACTAGGCTAGGGGTCTACCTTCCTCTATGGATGATCCAAGAGTGATGCTGTTACAATAGTTAGCAGCACAAACAGTGTGGTCTCCAAGACAGTCCATCCTCAGTAATCATTAACAATATAACCTTGAGGGCTCGCATGATGAGTAGGTATATCAGGGACAAAGATGGGATCAAATAGGCTGTGACTTCGAACCTAGTGATGTTTTTGAGCAGGGGATACATAAACATTTCTCAGCTCTCTCTTTCATATAATTATTTTCTTTTTGGAGCCATCTTTTTGCACAATTGAAAAAATGGAGAAAATAAGTATGAGATTATGAAAATTTCAAAAATTTTGCTAAGTATGAAAGTTATGTTGCATAGTGCACAAATGCACAACTAAATACATGCACACAACTGAACTTATGTGTGCAAATGAACACATGTGTGCATGACTAAACACATGTGCACGACTGAACATATGTAGTCACCTAATACTACAGTTGCATAGGGTAAATTTTACAGCATCTCCCCTATGACTGTGCACTGAGAAACTATGAATAATTACAATTGTGCATAGCATTTTGCCAAAACAAGGAGTGCGCAACTAGAGGCAATGCCTCAACTTGTGACTGATGCGAGGAGTGCCAATTGCATGACTCACTCAAACTAGCAATTATAGGTCCAAGCCTTGGTGCAATGAATGAGTTGCTAGATTGTTTAGTTGTCAGCAAAGATGATGACCAGAAAACTCAAAAAGGTCTATAGGGTTTAAAAAATTGTAAAACTTCACCAAAATACGTATAATTTATGTCAAAATGATCATTTTTGTAAGATGAAGCTTGTTATCCGTATAGATTTTGGGTTTGAGCCTTGAACTCACCTAAGATTGAGAAAAGAGACTTCATGTTCAAGAAACTATAAAAAGTCCAAAAAAGAGGGTTCCTCATGGATTAAGATGCCCAAAAAATGGTGTTAAAAGGGTCATGTTAAAGGACTAAAGTTTGGAAGCTTGATTGATTCAAGGTTTTTGAGTGAAGATTGCGAAGACAAAAGATTTAAGCTCTCAGTAATGGAGGTTTTTACATAAGAAAGGGTTTGGATGAACCAAAGAAGGGGATGAAGTGAGTTTTAATCCCGCAAGGGTATACTTGTCCAAATACATGAAGATTTAAAAATGCCCGCTAAAATGTAAGGGAAAATGGGACGTTTTAGTCTCCAGCTATTGAAAGGAAAAAATGAAAAATTCTCAAAAATAAAACTGAAGAGACATTTATGTTAATTATGTAGCATAACAAATGATGGTATCGAAAAATATGTCGCATTAGTCACTACCACAACACATTTTTCGAGGGGGTAACTGTTGAAAGTGAAATGTGCAAATGATTGTTGCACGACTAAAATGATACAATACAATCACGCACATGTCATTCGCACAACTTGGTCACGCAACTGTCACATGTATAGATGCATGACTGACAACACCAAATCATTCACAGTTGCATACTAATGACAAAAGTCATTCACACAACTTGTTAAAAAGAGGACCTGTGCAAACTGTTATTGCCAAGATAGCGTTAATCACCACTATAGGATAGGTGAGCGACTATCACAGAAGAAACATGTCATTAGCACACAAATACTCACCCATGCATAGAGAAATCCTCATTCGCACACTATGAACCAAAAGTTGGAATTTGACTCCAACTTTACCAATGAAAGTTGTTTTGTATAGTTACGTCACTTGAAGACTCCTTGGACATCCAAAAGTCTAATGGAAACACAATCTCACACAAAAGAGGCCCTACTATATATAGGTTCATAGAACAATATATTCCCACATCAAAAAGGACTCTTCATGTGGTGAAAAGTTGTTTCCAACAAAGACTCTAACTTAACTTTTCCATGCATCTATAAATATTAGCAAGAAATACGAATTTAGCACTCTTTACATTCTGGCATTAATTTTTTTAAATTCTGGAAGTTTTTGTTCTCAAGTTCAATGTAAGTGGAAGCATTCATCTTCTCCATCCTCTTCAAGTCTGCTGCAATAGCAAGTATCATAAAAAAGGTTACAAGTCCATCAAACCTCTATAACATCCTTTCAAGAAGACATCACAGAAGCTTGTAAGCTTGAAGACATCCCTAGCTAGCTATGATTTATTTCAAAGCTTAGTTATATTCTTGAAATAGGTCTTGTAAACCCAGAGATTTAATAAAGAGTCAAAGTTTCATCCTCCTCATCTTCTTCTTTTCTTCTTCTCTTGTATTCAACGTTTGTTTATTTTACAATCTGTGCAACTTGAAGTTAATCATAGGTTTGCTAACCATAAACGACAGTAACCTTAAGTAATTTTAAAGAACTTAGAGTAATTGTTCCCCATATAAAATAATAAACCAGTACTCTAAAGATTGGGTAATTTGAATATCAAAAATATCAAATTTCTATTGTTTAAGAAACAACAAGATTTGGTGTTACCTAAAGTTTATCTAGAAACTGATCAAACACATTTTCAATAGAAGTAGGACACCTACACATAAGGATGAAGATGTCCAACCTAGATTTCACACAGTTATAGAGTCGATCTCCCATACTAATAAGGATTCAAAGAGAGTTTAACTTTTAGCTATAAATAGGGATCTTCCATACATATGAAGGGACCTTTTTCCATTTCTTTGAATTCAAACTTTTGAAGTTCTAGAGTTAAAAAATCTATAAGTTGCCAAAACCTTGAAAGAAAATGTCTTTAACAAGGTAAGCATAACTTTAAATTTTATCTTGTAATTTATGATTGCTTTATACAAAAATCATACAAAGACATTTAATCTTCTTAATTCTTTGTTATGTGGAAAACTTAGATTTGGGATTATATGCAACATAATAGAAGAGAGAAAATAATGCAAATAAAAAACACACAAAAAAAGAAGACGGTTTACATGGTTCGGCTTGAAGCCTACGTCCATGGGTAAAAATGGCAAGAGAGCTTTTACTATGATCGAAAACAAAGATTATAATCAATAGTGCAGTGGCATGGAAATTGATAAACTCTAATATAAACCCCCAAAACCCTAATCTCCATGGGACAGATCCAGACCCAAATCATATCTAAAATGTGAGTCCCATAAGCGGGTCATATTCGTGTTTTCTCAGGATCGTCATCCAGGTTACATATCGGGTTGAATTCAAGACATTAACCCAACATTCTTCTTTTCAAAAGCAACAATAAAAGATCAAGTTCTTCAAGTTTTTCAACTTTATGTTACTTTAATTTGTTTTTTATAATATTATTTATCAGAAAAAAAAAAAAGATTCTTTTAATAGATTTGAAAAAATGTAATTAACAGATTTGGATTTGACAAAATTTGACTAGATGTTCCCAAATCAAACAATAAACTACTTGATAGATTTCTATAGGTAAGTTGAGACGGAGTTTTGGATATAAAATAAGGTGTGTACAAATGGTTCAAGAAGAAGGACGACATCTAGTGGATGGCCTGCTTTATGTGGCAGTTAAGTAACAACTAGTAAGTAATCAAATGAGCCAGCTATAGCTAATAATATCTTTACTGTTTAAAATGTTGGATTTAGTGCGTCACTAGGCAGTGGCTGCTCACGATCAACCATTGTGGTTATATCTTCAATTGTTGGAAGTAAACAAAACAAATGATGAGGCTTGTGGATCATGCTGATGTTCACTTAGACTTGTGCATAGTTTGAAAATGCAATTATCTATTTATTTATTTATGAATAGTTAGAAAATGCAATTATCTCCTCATTGGTTTTTTTTCCAATGAATATAATTAATTAGGGACTTTGGACGGGAATGTGGCTTCATCAAAAACATGTCTACTATTATAGACAACCTGTTGGGGGCGTATAACAGCTGCATCCTTTGTGAACCACTTTACAGCCGAAAAATATGCATGGTAATGAATGGGATCGAATTGTGTTTCGCATAATCCCTAAAATAGGGGGAAAAAACCCAAATACTTGAAGTGACCCATAATTTGATCGCCTATCTATAAACTTCTCGTAAGGACCTTTCTATCCAGCACATTAGGTGGTTGCTTAGTATTGATGAGCCACACAACTTTTCAAAAGACTCAACCCAAAATTTGCAGACACCACCACCATAGAACTTCATAAATGAGTCCAAACTCCGTTATATTGTAATGTTTGTTTTTAGAGATGCCACTTTGTTCGGGCATGTGGGGGCATGACATTTGGTGTCGAATGCCATGTTGAAAAGGTAGGACAGTATGGTAGCTGCAAATTGGTATGAATGAGAATTTTGATTATGGATCAGATGAGGAAGGCAGGAGAGCGGAGGAGAAGGTTTTTAGAGTGTTTGGTATAAATATCTGGTAATAGATAAGAGATGGTTTAACGAGGGAGTTATTTTAATGAAGTTCTTCTTCATTCAAGAGTATGTAATTTTACTTAATTCATATAGCTAGTGGAAAAACCACATTTTCATAATGAACCATTTCCCAACCACTTTTGCATATTCAATCAATTCATCGATCTTCACTGTTCTATTGTTTTGCCACTTTTTCGATTGAGCACAAGGTGAAGTGTCAGATGAGTTGAAGGATCTTAACCCTCTAATCAGATGTATGACTTGAAAAACTTCAGAAATAGCAAGGCTGCTGATTGAGAAAACAGCTAATTATAGGTAATTTAGAAGAATGCAATGTGTATAGTGAAAAAGTGAAAAAGTGAAAAAACACCCAGCAGGGTTCACTTTTTGTGGTGATTCACTTTTTCTGCCCATGTGTCATCTGGTGCCCGTGTGCTTTCCAAACTGACCAAACACCCATACGGTGAAGGGTACAATGCGTGGTATGGACAACATATACATATAAATTTTATTTGATTTATATTAACGTTGCAATATCTCCTACTTTTGTTTATCTTTCTTCTTAAAAAGAGAAAGTAAAAAGATTTGGGACGACTAATAGGCTTGCTAGAAATAATATGTCATTATGTGTGTGCTTTAAAACTATCGACAAAGAAATAGAAGTTATAAACACCACCCCATGTTTGTTATCCCACCTCACCAAAAAAAAAAAAAAAAAATCATAATAAGATTTAAAAGAACAAATAAAATCGGTTCAGCAGCATTGGATATATACATATGCGCTTTTAATGTGCCATGATCAAATTGAAGGGTTCATCTCCATGGAGCTCATCATCTAGGCATGTCTAAATCCGAGGGTGGATTGTGTCTACTCCTCTTAACTAACACTCCTCTCTGCCCCCTGGGTACATTAGTGCCAACAAGTGATTTTCACTTTTTTTTTTTTTTGGAGGGGGAGGAGAGGGGGGGGGGGTATTAACTTGTCGGCACTGATGTGCCTGCCCCCTGTTAGGGTGTGGAGAGGAGCGTTAGATAAGAGGGGGGGGAGGTGCATATCACTTGTCGGCACTGATGTGCCTGCCCCCTGTTAGGGTGTGGAGAGGAGAGGAGCGGATACAATCCACCCTCGTCTAAATCCCCATTGCTTTTAAAATATTCAATTTTTATGTACCATAAAGCCATAAACCAATTATACATTATTTGTTATTACCCCCCAAAAAATAAAATTATATGCTACTTGTACCACTTTAGAAGAGATGGCACAACATGGTTTGTCCATGGGAGGGGTCGGGGTTTCAAATCCGATGGGTGGAAATTCCGTAATGGATTGCATTTGCCAAGTCGATATCCTCTGCGATGCCCCCTTGTGTGATGCCCCATGAGGCAAGACACAAGGGTGTGGGGCGAATTCACTTTTGGGATGTCCCATCACCCCCAAAAGTGAATGGGTCCCACCCCTTTGTGTCTTGCCTCACAAGGCATCGCACAAGGGGGCATCGCAGAGGATATCAAGCCTCATTTGCCAACTCCAACTGGCAGCAAGCATTGAGTGACCAGTGACCTTACCAAAACAAAAGGAAAGAAAAATCCCTAAGTATGATTTCTATCATTCATTAAAAGGGCGGCTTGGCCCAACGGTAAGGCTTACCATTAGCATCCCTGGTGGCGCGGGTTCGAGTCACGGAAATAACCTCTCTAGAAATGGGGGTAAGGCTGCATATATCTTGCCCTCCCCAGACCCCACGTTAACGGGAGTCTCGTGCACTGGGTCGCCCTTTTTATTTCAATCATTCGTTAACATTTGAACCTAAAACCTTTTCTTCTTCTTCTTCTTCTTCTTCTTTTATCAAAAGATTTATTTATTTAAATTAAACAGAAATAATGTTAACCAGTAGGAGTGGCAATGAGTTGAGCCGAGCTTTACGCAGATGAGCTCGGGTTCATCACATGAGGGCCTGGCTTATGCTCGTGATGAACATAATTAAGTTTCCGCGCTCAGGTTTGGCTCGGGCTCGTAGATGTATGGCTTGCCAATCTAAGAAACAAGATCTCATAAACCTAATAATTTAATAGCCTATTAACCCTATTTGTCATTTTTGGACATCTACTTTAGAACCGAATGCTTTTTTTTCATTCTTTTAAGCCATGCATACCATATGTCAACCAGTAGCATGATTAGCATGGTCATAGAAAGTATTAGTCTTCTTGGTCACAATTTTTTTTCTTCTTTTTTTGGATTTAGTGGAGAGAATACATGGCATATTAAGATGGGATAAGGATAAAAATAAGGGTGTCAACTAGCCAAGCTAAGTTGAACTTTGCTCAATTTAGCTTAGGCTCGTCCCATTGAGGCCAAGCTCAGGCTTAGGCTTAGTTCGGGCTTGTGAAAGTAAGCTCAAGCTCGGTTCACCTAAAAGAAAAAAACTGTCAAACATCTTAATGGTCCATTAGCCTAATGTGTTTTATTTAAATATTATATTGTTATTATATATAATTTCATTAAAAAAAATTATTAACTAGGTTAAATCAAAGCTTAGGGTTGGCTCACTGAACTTAAAACAAGGCTCAGACTCGGCTCTAAACAAACAAAGCTCTGAGCTGGCTAAACTCTTTGACAGCCCTAGATAAAAAGCTCAACAGATCCAGCATCGCCTATCATGAGAGGAAATTGAATCCTCTACAGTCTCGGACAGTTGATTTCCCGAGACTGAAGCACTAGGGGGTTGGGTGACACGTGGGTATAAAAATTGAAAAACACCCAACAGTTATTTGCCTTTTTGGTGGTTCATTTTTCCACCCACATGTCACCCGATGTCCCAGTGTTGGAGTGATTTGAGTAAAGTTTGAAAATTCAATATTTTGTTTAGAATGGATACTCTCTTACTCTTTATGACCTGTAAAGGTCTTGTCTAACATGTGGCACTACATTATTGGAGGAAAAAAGTGAATTATAATTTTTGAAAAATGATTTTCACTTTCTCTCATCAATCAATGGCTGGCACGCCTTTAGAGGTCTATCTCTAACAGAATCATTCTCTTATGCCACCTGTTATAGACAGGACCTTAATTAGTCATAAGTCAGGAGGAGAATATTCTTTCCCCTTAAAATTAAGAGTCAAATCTAACAAATGGGTGAGAAAAAGTGAATCACAATTTTCAAAAGATGATTTTCCTTTTTACCGCCAATGGTATCATGCAACCTGTTAGATAGAATGTTAGCATGTCATAAGCAGCTGGAGAGGATCCTTCTTGCGTCAAATCACACCCACTTTTATAAAAAGAGATATATACCCATTTGAAATGTAAAGCATTTTGAAACTGGCGCGAAAGAGTGTGGTATCTACTGTGCAACACGTACCTCAAAAGTGGAAAAATCAAATTAGGGAGATTAATGATTTTTACATTTCTGTGTATGATTTCTACTTTTTGGAAGTACGTGTCACATTGAAAATGATCTCACACTTTACCTCACTTTAACATGCAGTAGACAGTTTGAAGTAAATCATTATTTATTTTTTTATTTTTTGATAGGTAAGTAAGTGAAAAACGTGTTTTGACGCCAAGTCTCTGGTACTTTATCAGCTTAGCAAGCTGGCATCTTCCAATCAATTTTGTTATGTTTTGCTTTCTTCCCTTCTTCCGGTCATGGTCTCCTATCGCTCCATCGAAGAAACCATCCTTTCTAGCTGTCGTCCCTAATGATATCTCTTAACGCTTGCGAAAACTAAGATCGGGAGGCGTCAATATCACCCCAACCGTCGGCAAGATAACAGAGGTACACTAGTAAAATCCTATCCGATCCCCTTTTTTGGATCTTGTTTTAGATCTTATTGAATTGTAGTTACAAGTCGGAAATGGCTCTGGAGTCTGTAAGTTCTGTAAAGAGTATTGGAGAGCTCTTGGCTCCCATTGGGCGTCACATTGGTTATCTCTTTCGTTATGGTAGAAACACTGGCAATGTTAAAAATCAAGTTGCAAAGCTGGAGGCCTTAAGGAAAGATGTTGAAGTATCCGTTGACGCAGCAGAAAAGAATGTAGAAGAAATCAAATCTGAGGTTGAAACGTGGCTAAGAAATGTGGAAACAATTACAACAGAGGTGCATAAATTGAATGGTGAAGTCGACGCCAACAAGAGATGCTTCAGTGGGTTGTGTCCTGATTGGATATCCCGGTACAAATTAAGCAAGCAAGCAATAAAGAATGTAAAGGATATTCTTCAGCTCCTTAGAGAAGGGAAATTCGAAGGGGTATCCCACCCTGCGCCACCTCCGAGAATTGAATCTGTGGTGTCCACTGGAGATTTCCAGGAGTTTGAATCTACAAGAAGGATCATGGAAGAGGTAATGAAAGCGTTGAAGGATGAAAAGGTGAACGTCATCGGGGTCTACGGTATGGGAGGTGTGGGCAAGACGACCCTCGTCAAACAAGTCTTGTTACAAGCCAAGAAGGATGGACTTTTCCATCATGTGGTAATGGCAGTGGTGTCCCAAAATCCAGACATAAGAAGAATTCAAGGCCAAATTGCAGACATTTTAGGCCTGAAACTGGAACAGGAGAGTACATTCGGAAGAGCTGGTCGGGTGAAAGAGAGAATAGTGAGAGAGACGAGCATCCTAGTAATCTTGGACGATCTATGGAAGAAGCTAGAGTTATCTCAAGTTGGAATTCCCAGCGGTAGCGAGCTTGAGAATTGCAAATGCAAAATACTAGTCACCACAAGACGGGAGCATGTCTGTCTTGACATGTGAAGCCAAGAAAAGATCGGTCACAACCTCCTATCCGAACAGGATTCTTGGATGTTGTTCAGAAGGAATTCAGATGACGCTGTTGACTCCCCTGATTTGAATGATGTAGCGTGGAAGATTGTTAGAGAATGTAGGGGTTTGCCCATCGCGCTTGTAACAGTTGCAAGGGCACTAAGGGGCAAAGACCGAGTAGAATGGAATGAGGCAGCTCGACGACTTGAGAGGTCAAAACCTGTAAACCCCGATGAAGAAGGGGATGTGTTCAAGAGCATAAAGTTGAGCTACGATTATCTGAAAGGCGACGACACTAGGAAATTATTCTTGATGTGTTGTATGTTTCCAGAAGACTATGATATCAAAATGGATGACTTGGTGAAGTATGGGATGGGGCTGGGGTTGTTTGAAGACGTGGATACAATGGAACAAGCAAGAGGCAGCGCTCATACGATGGCCAACGACCTAAAACGTACTGGCTTGTTGTTAGACAGTGATCTGGAGGGATGTATAAAAATGCACGATGTGGTCCGAGATAACGCCATATTAATCGCATCACGCGGAAATGAGCATTCGTTTATGGTACAAGCTGGTTTTGCATTAAAGGAGTGGCCAAGGAAGGATACATTTGAAAGCTACACAGCGATCTCACTCATGTCCAATCAAATTTGCGAGCTCCCTGATGGGCTGAACTGCTCAAATCTCCAGACATTGTTGTTGCAGAAGAATTACAAATTAAAGGTAATCCCAAATGCTTTTTTTGAAAGGTTGAAAGAACTTAAGGTTTTGGATCTAAGTGATACTGCTATTTTGTCATTACCCTTGTCACTTGGGTTCCCAACGAACCTTCGGACACTCTGTTTAGATAGGTGCAGGAGGTTATCAGACATTTCTATGCTTGGAAAACTAAAAAAACTGGAGATACTTAGTATAAAGGAATCTTGCATTAAGGCGTTGCCCAAAGAAATAGGACTATTGACCAATCTAAGGATGCTTGATTTTGAAAACAATGAAAGTATTGAAGCCATTCCACCCAATGTGATATCAAGCTTGTCTCGGTTAGAAGAACTAAACGTGCAAGCTAGCTTTACAGGGTGGTGGCATGGGGTTGAAGGAAATGGGGAAAGAACTCAAGCTAGCTTCTCTGAGATAACATGCTTGCCTTTGTTAACCTCTTTGAGGGTCGACATAAGAAATGCCCAATGCATTCCTAGAAATGTCAGTTCTGCTCCCAAGTGGGAAAGATTTGATATACATATAGACACTCGCGATCATCTTTTCATGATATCTAGACCAACACTACAATCAAGATTATTGACCCTCAACATACCGACCAACACCTTACCAGATTGGTTCAAGAAGGTGGTGTCAGAGAGAGCAGAAAAGCTTTCTTATGTCAGGTGCAGGGGTTTAGAGAATATTTTGGTAGAATGTGATCAAGGGAGGTTCAATAGTTTGAAGTCTCTCATTGTCCAAGATTGTGACGGGATATACTACCTCATGAATGCAGTGGACTGGATTCCAAACGAACCAGTGTACCAGAGTTTGGAGGAATTACGCGTTTTTAATACCAACTTTAAAGAGATCTGCATCGGCCAACTACCAAATGGATCCTTGGGGAATCTAAAATTCTTGTATGTGAACGATTGTGAACACATAATGAATGCACTTTTGACGTCAAATGTGTTGCAAAGACTACAAAATCTGGAAATACTCTCAGTAAGCCGCAGTTCTGTAAAAGAGGTGTTTCGATTTGATGGTCTCGATGAAGGGCAAACTCTCTTCGGAAGATTGGCAAAAATAAAATTGAATATTTTACCTGAACTGACAAAAATATGGAATGGGCCCCCTCGACTTGCAATCTTCCACGACCTAAGAGTTATAACCCTGGTAAATTGCAAAAAATTGAGAAATGTCTTCACACCTGCAATATCTCAAGGTCTTTTGCAACTAGAAGATCTCTGGGTAGAGTATTGCAATGGATTGAAAGAAATTGTTGGAGAAGGTGAGGGGGAAGAAGTCACGATCAAGATCATGTTCCCTCAATTGAAGACCTTATCACTTCGATTTCTTTCACACATTACAAGTTTCTACAGTGGAAGTGCTCCCATCGAATGCCCTTCTTTGCAACATCTGCATGTTCAGTATTGCCCAAATTTTAAGACTTCTATTTCAGACTTCCAAAGCAGAAATCAAGTCCAAGTAAATTGTGAGCAGCATATGGTCCTCTTAAGGAACAGGTACGTTTGTGTTATTGAATCCTAGATTCCCATCTTATGGCATGAATATGTTTTCCATAAAGAGGAATATATTCGCAAATGCCTACTTTTTTTAGGGCTTTCTGCACCCCTGCTTCTATGTCTCTGCATACTAGTACTTATCTCCCAATGTTTTTGTATTTTGCATTCACTCCTTACATTATCTTGATTCATTGCTTCAGAAGCCCTCACACACACAAATTTTTATTTGTCAGTCAATTTAAGACTACAAATATACTAAAACAGAAGGGTGGTGCAGCAGATTTCCTGTCCAGAATTTGGTGTCCAGGGCACAAGGTGACTTCATTTGGAATAAAATGGGTGGGAATTTGAAATTGCATCCAACCCCTGCCCATTTAATTCCATGTGAAGTCACCTAGTGTCCTGGACGCCATCCTGGATACCAAATCCTGGACAGAACATCTATTTAGGGTAACTCTTTTTCTTTTCGTTTTTCCCTCTCTCAATCTCTACATAAATAGCTTATGATGGGCTCAAGGAAGGAGAGTCAATTGCTACGCAGACTCACTTGGTGTCTGCTTGTCTCCTTTGTGGCATGATGAAGCTCTTGTTCCTTACCCATTCGCCTTTAGCCTCCAGCCTTTAGCCCACGCCATTTTTGTTATCAAGAAGGTATGAAATAAGAGGTAGACCCGCGTGATTTTGCAAAACTGACAAAGGTGGAATTCTTTATCCAACCCAGAGAGTGATCCCCGGCTTAGGTGGAGAGTGACCCAAATGAGAACAAA
>JAOXJP010036275.1:0-16598 GCA_025762735.1 Platanus orientalis
GGCACTGATGTGTCCGTACCCTGATGCCATTTTCACAGTTCTCACAAGATTCGTTCTCACCTAATTTTTAGTGTTTACTGACAGAGCTGCTACCATTTTTATGCATTGCTAATATATTTCTAATTACTAATAGATTTGACATCCGGACCAAATATGGACCGGGAGAGGGAGCCGGTTCGTTGCTCATTCTAGCAAACCAAATTAACCATTAAGATAATCTTAGGATAAAATCAGTCAGTTCCTCCAATTATATTGAAAACTCAACTGGTTTTAATATTCCAATGCAGATATGATTCGCAGCTGAACTGAACCAGTACGGAGCATTTTGGGTCCAACTCTGCTCATATGTAAGTACGGTATGGTTCAACCGGTAAGCAGGTGTAATAGCATAGCAATCAAACCGATCCCAAACTTCCCTACTTTAGCTTTATTCGGTTATGTAATTCATGGGTTGCTATAAAAAGATTAATAAAAAAACCATTTTATTTATTTCATTTTGGAATTAATGGGTTGTTATTTAAGTATCATTTTATTTTCTTCATCTGAATTCTTGAGTTTTTTTTTTTTCCTATTCAAAATGCCAAACCGTGTCTCCAGCTGATTTGCTGGTTCATACTCGAACCGACCAAACCCGGCTGAGCTGCACCCTAACCACATCAGCTATTATTATATCACCTAAAACAGTTTTTAAAAAAATCTTTTTTTTCTTTAACAAATATACAAGAAAAAATGAGGCCTGTGTTCCAGCCACTCCACTGGTTACCATCACCTGTCACTGACAATATTTGGCAAGGGAATAAAACTTTTCTAAAATACAATAAAAAGAAAAAGGATATCCAAATGACTTCTATAAGTGACTTTGAATGGTTTTTTAGGCTTATCTTCTTTCATGTTCTTGACACCAACTGATAGAAGAAAACTTTGGGATTGAGTCCAAATTCTGGCCTTTCAATTTGTCCTTCAATTTTCTCCACAACTCGGATAAAACATCAACCCTCAAAAGTCGATCTCATCATAGAGGAAAACTTCAATCATTGCTGTCTACAAGAAACCAAAGACCCATTACAGCTTTTCGCAAAGTGCCTATCACTATCTTTAATTCACTTCGGTAATGCCTTTCACTTTAAGGCAGCACAAGGTAAAGATGCTTAAAGCTTTGGTGTGAGTCAAAGGAACTTGTTTAAATTCTACAAGTTAGAAAGAAGTAGAAAGTTCCCAACAATGATATATTAACCAGGGCTGTTCCTCTTGGCTCGGAGCTCAGCTTGTCATGAACTGAAAGCCTTACATCAAGTTTGCAGAGCCGAATTTGAGCATCCAGTTGGGCTTGTTCAGCTAAGTGAGCTGCACTAGGCTCACCTCACTAGAAGTTTGGCCACTTAAAGTAATTATACATGTCTAAAAATATATAGATATAACTTATTATATTATATATTTTAACATAAAATATATTAATAGATAATACATATATAGCTTGTTATAATATGGGCTGTTGGGATTGTTTCAACCAATTATATACAATTGAGATCGTCAGTAGGCTGTGGCCTTTAGGCGACATGTGGCTTTCCACTCCCCCCTTTTATTTTGCAAAACCACCCTTCTCCCTTATTTTAAAACACGAAAACCAATCCCTCCACTTTTTTTTTACAAAACCACCCCTCCCCTTTTTTTAAAACGCTAGGGTGTACGCACTGGATTTCGTGTACACAAAATCCATGTGAAAATCGTGCCCACGGACCAAGGGAGCGGACACATCAGCGCTGAAAAGTGATAAGCGCGCCTCAAAAAGTGTAAATCACTATTCGGCACTGATGTGTCCACTCCTTGGTTGGTGTGCATGATTTGCACACAGATTTCGTGCACATGAAATACGGGCTTGTGGGTGTAATGTTTGACACGACCTGTGAATCCGACATGAAGCCAATGTAAAATAACTAGGTTAGGGTTGACTGTAAACAGGTTTTGGGTGGGTCAACCCTCTTTGACACGATTAATAAATGGATCGGGTTTGGGTTGGGTTGAGATGACACGAATTTGACCCACCAACATGAATTACCACATAACCATAAACCCGACACAAACCCAACACGAAATAAGCATGTTAGGGTTGACTGGAACTGGTTTTGGGTCAAAGCAGCTCGACTTGATTTGACACGATTAATAAATGGGTCGGGTTAGGGTTGAACCATATAGTCATATACCCTTATTTCCACACGACACAAACCTGACCGGCCAACATGAATTGCCACCAATTGGGAGGGAGGGTTAGTGAGACCGTATCAGAACACTCCCCACCCACCACCCTAACCCAACCCATTTATTAATCATGTCAAAGTAGGTCGAGCCTCTTTGACCCAAAACCCGTTTACAGTCAACCCTAACCCGCTTATTTCGTGTTGGGTTTGTGTCGGGTTTATGGTAATTCATGTTGGCGGGTCAGATTCATGTAATCTCAACACAACCCAAACTCGACCCATTTATTAATCGTGTCAAAGAGGGTTGACCCATTTGACCCAAAACCCGTTTACAGTCAACCCTAACCCGGTTATTTCATGTTGGGTTTACGGGTCGAGTCAAACATTACACCCACGAGCCTGGATTTCATGTGCACAAAATTTGTGTGCAAATTGTGCACACTGATCAAGGGATGGACACATCAGTGCCGAAAAGTGATATACACTTTTTGAGGTGTGCTTGTCACTTTTCAGCGCTGATGCGTCTGCCTCTTGGTCCGAGGGCACGATTTAAACACAGATTTTGTGCACACAAAATCCAGTGCGTACACTTTAGTGTTTATAAAAAAGGGAAGGGTGATTTTGCAAAAAAAAGGGGGGGATGGGTTTTCCTGTTTTAAAATAAGGGAGAGGGGTGGTTTTACAAAATAAAAGGGGGGAGTGGAAAGCCACATGTCGCCTATAGGCCACAGCCTACAGGGCTGGCACAGCCAGCTACAGACGATCTCAATTGGATCAAATTTGGGTTTAGCCAGATTGAGAGAGGATTGTATCCGCTCCTCTTATCTTATGCTCCTCTTTGGAACCTATTAGGGGGAGGGCACATCAGCACCGACAAGTGAAATGCACCCACAAAAAGTGAAAATCACTTGTTAGTACTGGTGTGCTCACCCCCTAACAAGAGGCGGAGAGGAGCATGAGATAAGAGGAGCGGATGCAATCCACTCTCGTAGTTAGATTGACTTGACTCCAAGCCAACAAGCTTTTTGGTTTTTGTCTTTTAGTGATTTCTTTCTTAAAGAAACCGTACATGACGTGATTTTTACTAATAATTGAAAAAGAAAGTGTGATGATACTAATGAATGCTTTGTTGCAATACTTCCACCCCAATGCAAAATATACATTCATAGTCCTAGTCGCATTGGGCGTTCATGTGGGCAGCCGAAGCCAAAGGATTTTTGACACTAACAAAACTCAGTTTCTAAATTTAGTAACAATCAATTTCGGGCCAACATGATGTAATACAAGCTAAAACATTGATATTGTTACATTGATTTGTTTTTGCTTCTTTTATTAATTACACAAGCTCTACTGGATTGTGGCATCGAATGATTGGCAGACCAACGAGATTGCCGAAGCTCTCACTACATCACAAACTCTTGAAACCATCTAATAAAAAATGCAAGAACAAAACAAAGGAAGAGGAATACCAGAGAGACCGGAAGAATCTTAGACATTTTGACTTAATGCTTTAAGTCTTATTTAAAGCAGACCTTAGGTTTCCCAAATCCTGGGGGTATTTAAAGTGTTAGAGCATTGACATCCGGTTAGGCATATTTTATCTATTTTGCCTCTTAAAATTGATACTTTTTTTAATTTACCTAACCTTTTTACATAAAGTCATACATTTCGTTCTTTATATTACATAACTTTAAAAGAAAACTGTTTAAATAATATTATTAACTGACAATTTTGAAAGACATTGACAAGTGTTATTCATTTGGTTTTTTATTTTACATAACTTCAAAAAAAAAACTATGTAAATAATATTGTTAAATGACAACTTTGAAAAACATTGACAAGTGTTGCTCATTGTCAAACAAAATATGAAAAATAATAATTTTAAATTTATACCTAATGTTACAGACTAATGACGGTAATAACATGCATAATTTCAGCCTAAATACCTAATCGGATGTAAGTCATCTTTTAGTAAAATTTTAGTTTTTCACTTCTACTTTAACTAAAAAGCTATTTTAGCTAACTGGATGCAATGCTCTTAGCCGCACGTTGATGCTGGAGTTGGTTTATTTATTTATTATTATTAAGTAAAATCAACCAAGTCACCACCACAATCATCACCATCATCATTTAATATATATTAGATTACAGTTTTTTGTAACTTATTGAAACTATAGGTAATTGAAATCGAGCAGCACACAGGAGGTAGGTAGACAATAAAGGAATTTGGTTTATCAACCAAGTCAACGTTGGGTCGTAGTAGCGACCTCGCGCACAAGATCTTCCACCTTGACTTCACGGGCATCTTTAGTTATTCTAATATCAGATTTGTAATGGTCGATAATTAGGAAATGATTAATAATATAATAAGGCAAATTTAAGAAATTCAGCATTGCTTGGCCGCTCCCACCAATCTTTTCCACAATGGAGGCTAGGTAAAGGTTGAACCATAGCGAAATGCTTTGTTTGAGGCAATTAGGCAAGAGACTTAATATGTGTTGATTTTGTTGGGAAAACTCTATATAGCCTAAGAATCCATTTTCAAATATGTATGAAAGAAGAGAATGGGACACTTTCGGGTTTTTGGATAAGTAACAATTATGGTGGTAATTTTTTTTTTTTAGATAAGATCAATCTTCCCATCAGAGATCAATTTTGGTGGTAATCGATCTTGACTTCTATCATAACATCGATTTTGGTATTATAGATTTCCAAGATATGGCGGTCAATCATGCATAGAAACCACTTTTCGGGGAAAAACCCTACAGTCCATGATCGAAGTTATGATTGATCATGGCTTCGATCTTGGTCAAGACTGATATTCCCTTTGAGGATCGATCTTGATGGTCCAATTTTAGGTTTTTTAGTCCTTTGGTTTTCCAAATCCAATCCAAATGAGGTCTAGTCTTTTATAACCACTTCTATAACATGTTAATATCTTACATAGCAATGAAGTTAGCCCTCCTACTCCTCATACTCCTATGCACATAGTGTACCACTTATAGACATCAAGTGTCAAGTTCAAGTCTCCAAGACATTACCAAAAGTGGTTACACGGTGTTACATCATTTCAACCAATCCACTTTACCATGTAGTGAACCAGGAAAAAGAAATTTTAATCAATCTATTTACAAGGGAAGACACCAGCAAAGACGTAAACTTTTTTCAATGAGCTAATTAAAAGGGATGACGGCAAAAGGACTTGGTCCATGAAGGATACATGGTGCCATGCCAAGCCTGTCTCCAACCTCCTTGTCAATGACTAGTTTATTACTAGAGCGGATTTCTTGTAGCCCTTTTATTGTAGTCAGACTATAGCACAGGGGTGTCGAGTGACACATCGGAGGAAAAAGTGAAAAACGCTAAGCAATGATTCTTTTTTTTTGTGATGATTTACTTTTTTCTGCAGACGTGTCACCCGAGCCCCTGGAGCTACAATCTGACTACAATAAAAGGAATACAGAAAATCCGCTTCAGTTTATTACTGGTGATCATCTTTATGTAGAGCTCAATGCCTCAAAGGATCGAGTGAAAATTATCCTATCCTGCTGCCTTATGACCTGTTAAGGTCCTGTCTAATAGGTGGTACGATTGGTGAAAAAAAGTGAAAATTATCTTTAAAAAATTGTTATACACTTTTCCCCTCCAATCGGTCATGCCACGAGAAGACCCTTTGTGGGACTTAACAGGTCATAAGTGGAAGGAGAGGATCCGTTCTATCAAAGAGAGGCAAAAGACCTGCATATTGTGACAACCCTCCGGTGCTCTAGACTGGATCCCCACTTATGACCTGCTAAGGTCCTGCCTAACAGGTGGCAGGACACTATTAGAGGGAAAATGTAAATTAAAATTTTTGAAAAATGCAATTCATTTTTTCCCACCAATCATCTCTTGCCACCTATTAGACAGGACCTTAACAGGTCATAGGCAAGCAGGTGTCAGCTTGTAGTGCGGGGACACGAGGGGACAAACAAAATTATAGGGTAATAGACGATCACAGCACGTTAATGGTAGTTTAACGGCTGTAGAGGATCCGGAGTGGACGGAGATAGGCTCTAGATCATCTTCCGTATTTAGTCAAATTTTGGAGAAAGCTACCCCGGCGTTCCTGCTCCCAAACTGATGCTAATTAGGGTTTAGATAACTAGGGTTGGGGTTTTAGTAAGGAGCGGTTACGTTTTAAAAGAGTGTCCGTTACGAGACCGGACCTCCGAACTGTGGGACTCTGAGAGTCCCAGGAAGAAGAGAATGAGAGGGAGCTCCGAATGGTGTGTTTCGTGGTTAACTAAATGAGAAGCTAGGGGATTATGGTTACTGTAATGTTGCAGAGGGCGAGATTGAGCTCAGTATGTAATTTTCGCTGGTTCTCCACTGCAATTCGACGCAGTATCGAGGACGAGGGGGATTGGTGTTACTCTTCTGAATGGTGGGGAACAGATTCTGATGGAGATGGACACACTGTTCTTCGGTCGATTTCTGACAAAGGAAATGGTGTCGTATCTGTTGTTGCGTATCCTTCTTCCAGGCCGGTTAGTTTCTCTATCTCAAAATTTGAGCGAGTTTGTCGAGATTTTGGTTGTCTTTTGCATTCTTTAGTAAAAGGCGAAAGAATAGTTCGCTTTTGCATTCTACAGGGGTTGTTGATGCGATTTTTGATTATAAATCAACCAAAAGTATCTTTTTTTGTTTGTTTGTGGTTGTGATAAGAGTTTGATCAATTTCATAGACCAGTATGATTAAGAAAACATTAAAGGTTGGAACTAAGAAATGGATATTAGAAATCTCATAAGAAGAATGGATCTTAAAATGCTGCCTAATAATATATTATCTAATTAATTGGGTTTGATGGTGGCAATTCATTGAGTATGTATGATCATACACTTATCTGTAGTATTATTAATGATACTAGTGAGTCTCGATGCCCATTTATTGTACCCAATTCTCTGACTCTCCCTCAACTATGAACGAACCCTCGATCCCAATAGGACTAGAGAAAAACTTCCATGTCATCCCTTCACTACCTCTAACAAAGATCTGACTCTGGATAGATAAGGATTGCCAAGTAACTATAAAAGTTTAACTCTAGTTAACCTTCATGCAGCATAATCCCATCTTGGAGTCACTTTATTCATTGTCGTTTCTTCCTGATTGGCTTCAGAATGATAATCTTGTAACTCCTCCAAAAGAATAATACACTTTATCTTTCTGAATTTAGTGATCATGAATTGCTGGTATTGTTTTCTCCTTCTAGGGGTTTTATTATTTTGCCTCTCTAGATAGCACAAAAAGGATATCTAAGGTTTGAAGAATGCCATGGAGGAATTGTTGGGGTTCCCTCCACATGAGTGGGACCCACTACTCTTTCATGGAGTGGCATGCGCATGGGAGCCCAAAAGGTGAAGGTTCTTTTTAATCGTTTTGAGCTATTGGGCATTTAATGCTCATTAGGTTTCCAAGAGAGAGGATTTCTTCATTCGTCGGATGGCTTTTGGTTAGCCTTTTCACACCAACAGACTCATCTGTACAACTTTTTCTTAGAGAGCTTTGTTTTTTTGGGGACCAGTTTTCTCTCTTGGTGATAAGAAGAGGGTGATAGCTTGGTTTTCTCTCTTGAAGAAGATTCAATTGGAAGGCTTGGGGCAGCAACTAAAAAAGGCTTCAAGCACACGTGCATCATCTCCTTTGAGAGTCTAGAACAAAGATGTGTTTGGTTGTATTGAGAGGAGAAAGGAGCTGATTTTAGAAGGTATTCAGAATTGGGATAACAAGGAAGATGAAGAGGGTTTGCAGGATGGGGAACGGATAGCAAGGGGGGAGCTAAGGCAGGACTTTGAGAGGGTGTTGGTTATGAGGAAGTTATGTGGCGAGTGCTGACATAGAGCAATGGTTTAATGGCTCAAAGAAGGTGACAACAATGCAAAATTCTTCCATAAATGGTCTCTTATCAAAGATCCATCAATGAGGTTAGCTGCCTTAGGGTAGGGGGACTTTGGTGTAAGGGGTGGAGGAAATTATGGCCCATTTCAAAGACTAGTTTACAACTTGTATATAGAACTCCGGCCGAGCAGACCTAAGGTGGATGGGCTACATTTTTCGTGTATTAAGGAAAGTCAAATTACATGGTTGGAGAGGCCTTTCAGAGAGGAGGGAGTGAAAAAGGTGGTATGGATTATGGAGGGTGATAAGGCCCTTGGGCTTGATGATTTTCCATTGTCATTCTATAAGGCATGTTGGGAGGTATCACGTGAGGATTTGATGCTAGTTATAAAAGACTTCTATGACATGCTTTTTTAATAAAGGCAATAATGCAACGTACCTTTCTCTGATTTTGAAAAAGAAAGGAGTAGAGCAGCTTACGAATTTTAGGTTTGTGAGTTTGGTGGCAAGCACTTACAAGATAATATCTATATGCTTGACTTTGCGCCTGATAGAGGTATTATGTGGGGTGGTCTCCAATGAGCAATGAGCATTTTTGAAAGGTAGAACTATGATGGATGGGGTGCTTTGTGAGAATGAATGTATTGATGCTCATATTAGAGAAGGTAAGCCTGGTGTGATGTGTAAACTAGATCTTGAAAAAACGTATGATTATGTAAATTGGGAGTTATTGATTATATGTGATGGCTAAATGTGGGGTTGGTACTAAATGGAGAATATGGATGTGAGAATGCATTAGCTTGGAAACTTTTTCCGTGTTGGTAAATGAATCCCCAAAAAGTTGCTTTGGGTGTAGTAGGAGTCTTTGCCAGGGGGACCCACTTTTACCTCTCCTTTTTTTTGCTTGTGACAAGAATTTTGGGTGGAATGCTAAGGAGGGCAGCCGAGGTTGGCATGATTGAGGGCTTTCAAATAGATTGGGATGATTTGGTTACCTTAATATGCAGACAACACAATTATTTATGTGATAACTCGTAAAGGTAGATCAAGTTGCTGAGATGTGTTTTGCGGTGATTTGAAGCAGTGTTAGGTCTGAACCTTAACCTTACAAAGAGTTCCCTAATTCCGTAGGGGAGGTGGTAAACTTGGATCAACTAGTAGCTGATTTGAGATGCCGTATGGGTTAGCTACCTACTTCATATCTTGGGCTGCCCTTAGGAGTTACATTAAAAAAGAAAGAAGTTGGGAACACTGTCGTTGAGCTGACGCGCAAAAGGCTGAATGGGTGGAAGACCCGATACCTATCAAAAGGTGGTAAATTAATGCTTATTAAGGCATCATTGACAAGCATTCCCATCCACTTTTTGTCCTTGTTTGTCATCCTGGTCTCAGTGTGCCAGATGTTGGAAAGAGTTCAAAGGGAGTTCTTATGGAGGGGAGGTGAAGAGGATAAAGGGTTGCATCTTGTTGCTTGGGATAGAGTTTGCACTCCGAAGGAGAAAGGGGGAGCGGGTTTTCGAAATCTCCAAAATATGAACAAGGTGCTTTTGTATAAATAAACATATTTTCTTCTATAAAAAAAATGTAAACGGTTGTGGCGGTTTAGTTTGGAGGAAGAGAGTTTATGGCGTCAAGTGGTGGTTGCCAAGTTTGGCACTCAAGAGGGATGAGATCCCAACATTCCCAAGGGCTCCTTGGGGGCGAAATTTGTGGCAAGGGATCGTGAAATTGTTTTCTATGTTTAAGGATGGCCTTGTTCATGTCATGGGGGATAGGAGATGGACTTATTTTTGGGAGGACGTGTGGTGCGGGGAGAGGCCCCTCAAGCTGGATTATCCCGAAGTATACTCCATGACAGAAGATCTGAAGGCGCTTGTGGCCTCATATGTGATGCTGAGTGGGAAAGGGATAGTGTGGCAATCAAGGCTCAGACGTGATACATTTGATTGGGAAATTCCAAGGATAATGCAACTATTTGATAGGTTAAAGGATTGCCACATTAGCTTAAACTGAGTGGACGACCGTATATGGAGACATGGTAATGGGGGCCAAGTCACTGTCAAGAACTGTTTTGAGTATATTGACAACTCTCCGATGATACAAGGTCCTTGGAAGGAGGTTTGATACAAGGGGCTGCCGACGAAGATACAAATTTTCTTATGGACAACATCTTAAGATAGGCTCTCAACGATGGACAGGTTATGCAAGCATGGATGCCATCTCCTGAATGTGTGCTTGTTCTGCTATAACAATGGAAAACTGGCCTCTTATATTCTCATTCATTGTCCTTACACCTGGGAAATATGGTGCGAGATAACAAGAGATTTTTGTCCATGCTTTATAGCTTTGGAGAATGTGGCTACGTTGCTTGAGGGTTGGCGAACCAAGGCACTTAATGCTTTTGGTAAGAGGATTTGGCATCTTGTTCCCATTATCGTATGTTGGTTGGTGTAGATCGAATAGAACAACAGGGTTTTTGAAGGCCACGCTGAACTAGCCTTTCAAGTTTATAAGAGGGTGAAGGAATTTTGAATTTTGTGATCCAAGTAGATTTACTCTTGATTTAACCTCTAGTTGAAACTAGAGAAGACTCCAAAACCCATTTATTTGATGAATGACGGAAGTTTTCTGGACTAATGTCTCATGGTTTTTCCTTTCACATTGAAGGGTTTTCTACATTAAAAATATCGGTGTTGTGGTGTGTTGTCTGTGTTTATTCTTATTCTTGTTTGTTCTATTGTTATTTTTCTTGTTGCACATAGAAGAGAAAGTTAGGAATCTTCGAAGTATCTTATTGATGTTCGAGGCGTGCTCAGGGTTGAAAGTGAATCTCCCCAAAAGTAAGATGTATGCAATGGGTCAGAGTTCCAATGTGCAGGGTCTAGCCAAGATTCTTGGATGTTAGCCAATGGCTCTCCCTATGAATTACCTAGGCCTTCCACTAGGAGGTAAAAGAAAGGCCAAATTGCTCTGGGATCCGGTAATGGAACGTGTTCACCGAAGGCTGGCTAGGTGGCAAGGCCAATATTTATCTGAAGGGGGTAATCTCACTCTTATAAAAAGTGCCCTATCTAATCTCCTTGTGTACTTTATGTCTTTATTCCGGGCACCTAAATCGGTCATCAACCTTTTAGACAAGGCTATAAGGGAGTTCCTATGGCATTCCGTGGAAGGGGAAAACAAATTTCATTTGGTAGACTGGAGCAAGGCGTGCCTTCCCTTTGATCAAGGGGGGCTGAGGACTAGATCCCTGGGAGAAGTTAATAGAGCTCTGCTAGCAAAATGGTTGTGGAGATATGGAGCTGAGTCGGATGTGCTTTAGCGAAAGGTTATTCATGCGAAGTATCACTCTCATGAGTCAAGCTGGTTCAGTGAGCGTCCTAGAGGTTCTTTCGGCTCAAGCCTGTGGAAAGACATTTGCTTGGAGATGGATGTGTTCAAAAGTGGCTTCGGTTTCTAGGTTAGACATGAAAACAAGGTTTATTTCTGGCATGATGTTTGGTGTGGCAGTATCCCCCTTAGCTAAGCATTTCCCAAGATTTGTGATATAGCGCAGCTAAAATATGGTACGGTGGAAGAACATATTGTCAGGAGTGCCCATAATTGCGGTTGGGACCTCCATTTTCGTCGGGTGGTGAATGTTTGAGAAATGTTTGCCGTTTCTTGTCTGCTTGTGAGACTTGATAACGCTCATGTCGGGGATGCTTCGAGCCCAGATTAGATGATTTGGTCTCTCAGCTCCAACTCCAAGTTCTCAGTGAAATCCATGTATAATGCGTTGCATCCTTGGGTTGGGTTTGACTGGGTGGCTAGCTCTATTTGGAAAACGAAAAAACCATCCAAAGCCTTTTTTTTTGCTTGGCTGATTTTTGTGGGGAAGGTTCTAACTCAGGACAATCTTATGAAAATGGGCTATTCCTCAACGAGCTATTGCGT
The DNA here is from genome assembly GCA_025762735.1 of Platanus orientalis. NCBI lineage: Eukaryota > Viridiplantae > Streptophyta > Magnoliopsida > Proteales > Platanaceae > Platanus > Platanus orientalis. The sequence goes on from JAOXJP010036275.1 coordinate 12,009, forward strand.
CTTGTGTAAGCAGAGCTCAGAGTCGGTGCTTCATCTATTCTTTCATTGTTTGGTAGCCTCGGAGTTATGGGGGGAGTTTATCTCTAGGTTCCAGCTCGCTTGGGCTTTTCCGGGATCGATGCCTTCTCTATTAGATGTTTGGTATGACAACAAAGTGGGTTCCTTGATACCTAGAGGAGCCATTATGTGTAAGTGTGTTCCTCATATAGTCTATTGGTGCCTCTGGATGGAGCGAAATGCTCATATTTTTGAAGGGAAAGAGACCCCCGTTAAGCGGTTAAAGGAGAAGGCTATTGTTTAGATGGACTTCTAATCTTCCTGAATTCATTGGTTGTAATTTTGTTATCTGGGCCTTTAACTTGCACACAATTGTCTTTAGTTAGGCCGTCCAGGATGCTTGTACTGCTCGTGCTTGTTCCCCCTTTTCTCCTTTTCTCTAATAAATTTTTCTTTACCAATCAAAAAAATAGAAGGGAAACATGTGTGGTTTCACAACATGAATTATATACAAAATCAGAGAAGAGAATATGCTTTTGGAATGATGTATGGTGTGGCAGTACCTCACTTTCCTTACTCCATTGTAGGCGAAGGTTCTTTAAAATGAAGTAGTAAGTGTTGGGGAAAGAATCTGTTGGAGTTTTTCCTTGGGGAGGAATTTGAGTGACTGGAAAATTGATGCAATGGATGATCCTTTAGGGTAGACTTGGGGAGGTGGAGGTAAACCCAAACGAGGTGACAAAAGACTTTGGAGATGGAAAAAGAATGGTTTTGCTTGGTTAGATTGTTATTGGTGCTCTTATTGGTCATCCCTCTTCACCTTCTTTCCTAGTAAAATTCATATAAAGCACTATGTTACACAAATTGCTTGGTTAGATTCTGAAGTACTGTCAAATTTCATCTTCGTTGTTTGGAGCACTATGTTACACAAATGAATAGGGCCCCATTGAGTAAGTGGTTGTGGCACTTTTCGATGGAAAAGAATAGCTTGTGACGCAAGGCAATTGCGGAAAAATATGACATTATTGGGATAGGCTGGGATAGTAGAATTCCGCAGGGGGCTTATGGGACTGGTAGTTGAAAAGGGATTACAAAGGGGAATGGGATTTTCTGGAATAACATTGCGACTAAGTTGGGAAAGGAGATATGATTCTCTTTTGGAAAGATGTTTGGTATTCTGTTGAGACGTTGAATACGGGTTTTCCAAGGATTTTTCAGCTTGCTGGTCTAAAAGAAGGCACTGTCTAGCAGCATTATAGACAAGAAGAGCACTCTACTAGAATAGATGGATGCTGCACCTTAGAATACGGCTGAATGATTAGGAGATTGATGAGGTCACAGATTTGATGAATATTCTAGACAATATCAGAATCAACAGCACATTGGAGGATAGAAGGGCGTGGATGGGAGATCTTAAAGGATTATTTTTGGTCTCTGTCTTATTAAAGAGGCTGAATGGAAATGTCAGCTCTTCTTTCCCGGTTAGCTTCTTATGGAAGTCAAAGGTCCCTTCTAAAGTAGCTTTTTTCATGTGGATATTATTCTATGGAAAACCCCCACTCAAGATATGCTCCAAGCTAGAGTCATTGTGATGGAAAATCGATGTAATTTATGCTTCAAGGAGGAGGAAATGCCTGATCATATGTTCTTGCACTGTATGTACTCTTTTCGGGTTTGAGGTGGCTGTATGAAGAGATTTAGTAGGTGCTGGATTATGCTAGGATCGATGAAAGGCCTTTTATGGGAATGGAGCCAGTCCAAAGGATCTGGTCTTTCGCAATGGTAAAGGTCCTTTGGACGTGGCCGCCCTTTGCTATTTGTTGGAGTTTGTGAATGGGGAGGAATCGACGGATATTTGAGGATCAACATATGTAGGATCTTAAGCTGATAGATAAGATTCTCTTTCTTTTTTGTTCTTGGAGTTGTATTTCTCCTTCCTTTGCGAATTTGCATTTCCATGTTTGGGATTTTAACTGGGAATTTATTGTAGTTTAGTTAGGTGGTCCATTGGGGGGTCTTCTTAATGCAAGGGCATTTTCACATCGGGCTTGAGTGGGACAGCTTGTGTGAGACAAGGCACACTCGGGGTGGGGTGACTTGTGAGAGACCGTTGACTTGTGTGAGGCGGGATCCATGTGAGGTAGGGCTCACAAAGGAAGGTTCGACCGAGGGCCTGGCCTAGTCTGGGCTATAAGATAAAGGGATTGATTCGCCTCTCTCTATCAATTCGAGCTTTTAGAGCAAGTGGTTAGTCATTGTGCATCAAAGTGGTATCAAAACATGAGGTCTCGTACTCTTGTGTTCGAAACTCCTCACCGGGGGTGATTAATGCAAGGACATTTTTACTCTGGGCCCAAGTGGTGTACTTTGTGTGAGATGGAGGCACACTCACGGTGGGACAACCTGTGGGAGATGGGCGACTCGTGTGAGGTGGGACCCATGTGAGGTGGGGCCCATGAAGGATGATTTGATTGAGGGCTTGGCCTATAAGATAATGGGATTGATTCTTTTAATACAAATCTTACTTTATCTAAAAAAAAAAAAAAAGACAACTATGTTACACAAAACCTTAATGGTAGATCACCTAATAAGCCAGAAAATGATAATTCCTAATATACATGTGCTATGTTTAAGCAGTGGCAGGTTAGTACTCATGTTCATTTACACAAAGTCATCCTCACAATACTTTCTTGGTAAACCACCCCCCCCTCCTTTTAGTTTGACAATGGTCCTTTTGGTTTGTAGTGGCCATTTGGAGTTTTTGCACTTGGTCTTTTTGGTGTGGACTAGGTTTTTCGACCTCACTAACTAGATCTTATGCACTGGTGGAGGTGTAGAACTCTAAAATATCTTATGGAAAATGATTCTGTTTTCTATCTGTCTATGCTGTTGGCAGGAGAGATACGAGAGGACTTTTAATAATTGATTAAGTTCTCATGATCTGGTGTTTAGTTGGGTGAATAAGTGGGGTTTTTTTTGGTTTCGCCATGTTCAATGAAGACCAGTGACATCCTTCACAACACTTTAATACCGCACAAACAATAACCAACAATAACTGGTTGGTGCACAAAAAAGAGATGATATAACCCCTTAATCAACCACTATCGATCAAGGATTAAAGAACCCCTTAGGGTTTGATGGAAAGTTTAAAAAAAGTGAAGGAGATGGAGGAGAGGAGGCTGCTCGATAACAGGATTGGATATGCTTTGATACCATGTTAAAGTATAGATAAATAAGAAATAGGAACAAAGAAAGAAGAAGAGAAGATGAAGATAAGAAGAAAAGAAGAGTAGAAACTGGAGAATAAAAGCAGCCGTAGGAGGAGAGATTAGGGTTTGTTAGAACCCAATGACGCCCCCCCTTGTTTATATTATAAAATAATAAGGTTTGACATAATACCCTTGGGTACACGTATTTTACTCCTTATGGTACATAGACTAGTGTTTCAATAGGTTACATACCTTTTTGTGGTTTAAATACAAAAGTAGATCTTAGAAAGAGGACTATTTTACTTTTACATGGTTGAAATTTTTCGCGAAACATTTGAAATTGCTTAAAAAATTTCCTTTTTTTTTAATAAAATAAGAGGAATGAAATTCTGCCAATGTTACCCTACCTTTTAAGGTTTCAAAATAAAATCAAGGGGAATATAAATATTCCCTAATTTCAATATACATTGATAATATGTAACTGAAAAAATCAAAATATCAGCAATTTTTTATGCAATTCTTTTAAAAGATTTATTTTTCATGGACATTTTCCAAACTTTTCGATGAGATCGACTCACTTCATGAAAATCTTGAGACTTTGAAAAACAAATTCCCATGGTTCGAAATCTACTTCTCCTATGTCCTTTGAATCTCTAATCTTGAAAGAAAGGTGTGAGTTTGATTTATGAAGTGACCATGTTTCATACCATGATAACTTGGGCCTCAATACTATTGACACATGGAACAGTAATACTATGGCGACCGTGTTCTTGTTAGGGACAAGTCAACTTGGAAATCTATGTGGTATTGATAGAGAGAGATGTATTGCAAGAATTGTGTTTTGGTTTGTCATTTTTCTGTGGCTTTATTGTATGGGTCTTGCATATAAAAAGTCATTAAAAAAAACTTATTTTTGGTGATGAACCACATATCTTCTTGGCAGCGACTATGTTAGTCCCTTATTCCTCTCTTTTTTATTATTCATAAGTGCTTTTGTACTTTTTTGAGTCTCTAGTATGTTACCATGCATATTTTAACATTCCTTGAAGTTTCATTGAAATTTTTTATTTTTTTTGTTTCTTCTAATTATTCTCTAATTTTCACAGATTTTCCATTATTTTGAAATAGTCATGCAAAATTTTCCTGAAATTTTCATAGCTCACTAGGGCGAAATATCTTCGAAACAAAAAAAATTGAATTTGGGTGGGTTCTTTCAATCCTTTTTAAGTTTCCCTTTTTTTTTTTTTTTCATCTTTGTACCCTGGAAGTTTTAAAACTCACTAGGGTGAAATATCCATTCAAATCAAAATTGTGAACCTCGGTTCTTTTGAATTAATCTTGTTTAAGTTGCCCCCCCTTCTCTCTCTCCCTCCCTTTCTTATTC
>JAOXJP010036286.1:0-16598 GCA_025762735.1 Platanus orientalis
ATATTAGCCGGATATTGGATAATAATCGGATATGGATAATTAGCCCAATATTTAATCGGATTCTATTATTATCCATGACGGATATGTGTATATTCATAATTGGTTAATTTATAATTGGATATTTTTTAATTGAACAAATATTTAATCAAAACAGATACATGTATATCCGTATTTGCTTTAAACAAATACAAAAATGAATCGGTGTCGGATAATAATTGGATACTTGCATACCTAGCCACATGTAGGCATGGTTTCAAAACTCGATCGATTTCGAGTCGGATCGGCCGATCCAACTTGGGAATCGGCTGATCTGGGTGTGGATCATCTTATCCAACTCAGGAATCGGTTTGAATTTATAAACTTTTTTTTTATTTTTTTCAAAATTTGAATTTCAACACATTTGAAGGTTTTTTATTTTTTTTGCACCGGATCGGCCGATCTAACTCAAAAATCGGTCCTAACCGATTCCGACTCCGATTCCAAGTTTTAAACCATGCATGCAGGAAACCAGTAAATTAGTGTGGCTATATGAAAGAAGGAAACCAATCATAAGAATCTCCTACATCCAAATTCATCTATCCCCCGTGTCCCCATAGGCCATACCACGGGCTGACACATTATTTTTAATTTTTATTTTTCAATTTGGTGCCTCATTTTAGTTCATTTGAATTTTTTTATCTTAAGGTTTTAACCCTATACACCCCTTTTTTGGGTATGTACTTTTTCATTTGAAAATTGTTTTTACGGTTTTAATGCTATACACCCCCTTTTTTTGGGTGCATATTATTTCATTTGAAAAATGTTTTTACAATTTTAACTCTATATACCTAACCTTTTGTGTGTGGAAACACAGGGGACAAACAAATTGGTTGCAGAAGATCCTTACCGTTTGCTGAACTCTATGCCTATCGGATTAAAGCAAAATTGAAGCCATTCCTTGTTTCATGACCCACGTTATCATGACTGCATCATGCCATTTATTTATAAACGGATTTCCTGTAGCCCTTTTACTGTAGCACCAAGGCTATGGGTGACACATGGGCGAAAAAAGTGAAAACACCAAACATTGATTCATTTTTTGTGATTGTTCACTTTTTTTGCCCATGTGTTACCTGCGGTGTTACAGTCTTACTACAGTAAAAGGGATATAGGAAATCCGCTTTCCATCTATTTACATTGGCAACAGAAATCCTTGTATGTACATGTCCGTAAATTGGTGGCTAGTATGCTTTCAAAGCAGTGGCTGAAACCACCCTCTTGAATTAAGCAGTGAGCAACACGTGGTACAAAAAAGTGAAGTATCACACCTTGTAAAAGTGAAGTACCACACCTTGTGGTTAGTGTTGAATTTAAGACAAAATGAGGACTGAAATACAAAATGAGACAACAAAAATAAGATAAAAATCACTCATTTCTACATCGATCTCGATCTGAGGACAAAGAAAAGGAATACCAAAGAAAAAAAAATTCTAGGCTCTAGTATTTTATATCAAATGCCGCTTAGAACACTAATTTTGAAAGAAAAATAAGTATAGAGAAGCAAAATAATTAAAATAAATTACAGTTCAAAAGAAAGTACAGAAAAGTTAAATAATTAAAATAAATTACATAAAGAAACTTATATCTTCAAAGCCATGATTTTACCTTTGGAGATTGTAGAGAGTAGTGCGTGAGATACAAAATATATATTGAACAAAAAACGACTGTATCAACTAAAAAAAGTGGCAAACGACATGTAGATCGATCGTTTTTTGAACTGCTCCATTAAAGGAGGAGAAGACATGCAAACTTTCTATTATGCGGAAACCTAAATCTGGGATTGTATGCAACAAAGAAGAAGAGAGAAAATAAAGCAAACAACAATCATATAAAGAGAACAAGACAATTTACGTGGTTTGGCTTGAAACCTACGTCTACGGGCGAAACAGAGAAAAGCTTTCACTATGGTCGAAACAAAGATTACAATAAACTGTGCGTTGGAATGAAAATCAAGAAACCCTCAAATATAAACCCCAAAACCTTAATCTCCATGGATTGGATCCAAACTCCAAGAATACGAAAGGGGTAAAACACGTGAGGCATACTGTGTGCTTGGAAATAGCGGAATCTGTGTCATACATACGAGGTGTCAGTGGCCAGGTATGCAAGATGTTCAACGTGGTTTCACATGAGCCTCGATCCACTGCGTGACCCATATTCCCACTCGTATGCCTATCCAAATACCAGTCTTCGGTTATGCTAAACCTTAACTCAGGGCAATCAATCACTACATTCAAATGCAATAATCATCTTTATTTTTTCTTTCTTGCACTCGGGCCCACTGCCACATCATAGGAGACGAACAAAGTGGATGCTTCTATATGAAATCATTCGAGGAAGAAGAAATGGAGAAGAAAAATGAGATTACCTTATTGGTGGTTTTGTGTTTAGAATTTTTAACAGGGGTTGGAAGAGCTGGAACCGTAGAAAGAGGGAAGATTTCAAAAGCGGAATGGTGGAGGGGCAATAACGACTTGAAAAGAAAATGGAAATTTTTTTAGAGGAGAGGAGGATGGAGTGGGGAAAAAAGGCTTGGGGGAGAGAAACGGCCACAAAAGAGTGCATAATGGAGAAAAATAAAACGTAGAAGAAGATGAAGGGTTTGGAGAGGATTCCTATAGACAGTTGTATTTTAAAAAATAAAATAAAATAAATGCATGTGGAAACCGAATGAAGGAGACAGAGGGGCGGTGTGCGTGGAAGATGAAGGTTTTGATTAAGTATGGATTTTTATTTCATGTTTTCTAAATAGGAAATGTTGAGGTGGTGTTCACTAGGCGCGTTCCTTTGCATTTGTTAGTGCCAATTGGATGAGAGAGTAAAGGGCTTTAGTAGCTCTATTTTAGTATATATACTAGCAATGAATCCGTGTGAATTTGTATGGACAATATGATTAGAGTTATATTTGGTTAAAATATAGAGCTTGATGGTATGATATGTTCTATGAATAATATGTTGTCATTTCTTGTTTACCAGTGTGAACTTGGTTGAGGATTGATCGATCATGGGAGTGTCATTGTCAGCATGTTCCCCGCCTGGTTTAGTTTAAAACTTTACATGAAACTAAAAAGAATAAAAAAAGATCTAGTAAGCTCATAAAAAGAGAGTATATGAAGAGATAGGCTAAAAAAATATGTTTATGGAAAAAAGTAAAAGAGGGTAAGAGAAATATTGGGAAGGAGAGTAATATATCGTATTCATATATAAGTAACATCCCTTTTACTAAAATTTTCAAATTAGTATCATAAAAAATAAAAGATTATGAAAGTAAAGAAAAATGTCCATATAAGAAATTTCAAAAGTAGAACTAATTCTGCATAAAATAGAAAATTGAGAATCATGTATAGGAAACTTACCAAGACGGCTCCCACGTACACCCTATAACCATTCGTCAACTAGTCATCTTTGTACTCTTGGAACTCATTGGAAGATTTCAAGGAACTAATCAACAAAAATTACAATATTTTAATATCAATAAATAACAAAAAATTACTCACCATAGTCACTTCTCTCCAATCCTAACCATTCAATGTATTGATCATTAAGAACATGAACATATCATTTAAATAAGAACATAATCATATCGAACACCCCTTGCCAAAAAAAAATCTAATCGAACACCATGTAATTTACGACATCCTAGAATTTTTCTTATTTTACAACTCTTGAAACGGAACCCATTAAAGTTCAAAATAGAGATTAAAAAAGAAGTTTGAGATATACACATGAAAGAATACAAAAAATTCGCAAGCAATATGGTATATTGCCTTCCCTTGCCACTCAATTGTATGCAATTTACTTATAGCCTGTTTGGCAGCCACATGTAATCATTTCATTTGAGTTTCTCAAGGCATTTGTAGCCATGAGGTAATGGTTTGTAATGAATTCATTCAAATTTATACTGATTTGTCAACTACAATTATAAATGAAGTTATCTTAGGTTTTTCTATAAAATGAAATGACTTATGTTATCAAGCACAAATCGGTACAAATGTGAATGAGTTCACTACAAATCATCCCATTGTGACTAGAAAAGCCTTGGGAAACTCAAATGAAATGATTTCATTATAGGTGACTGCCAAACTCAGCCTAGGATTTCTATTTGATTAATTGATTCTGCGAGATATTGGTAAAGTAGAAAAAGGTAGAAGATTGATAATTTTGACAACATGAACACATCTAATAACATATATAAAGAATCAAGTCCCTTCTAGCTAGCCCATGATTGGCAATGAAAAATCGTATTCCTAGTGAACCTCCTGAGCAAATACATAGTACTAACCATGAAGATTTAGAGATTGAGATACATGAACAATGAATCTAAGGGATGTTCATAGTCAAGTGAAACAACATGAGGCTATTACATGTTCATTAAGATCTAGTAACCCAGAAAGCATGTGAGAACGAACTACAAACTAAAAAGCTTCATCCTAGAAAACCAAATAAAATAAAATAAAAGTCCCCCCCAAAAAAACATGCAATACTTACATTTTCATTAAGGGAGTCTCTTTGAATTATGTTTGAGAAGATTCTTTAGATGGGATGTGTAGTTTTGGATTGGAAACTTGGGTGACTTTAGATTTCAAATTCATGGTAGAAGAGAGCCAAAACTGATGTTTATTTTTCATTTGTTGAGGCTGCAAGCATTTAACATGTTAAAAGCACCACCGCTAAGAAATATTGATGGAATCACATTGGTGGTGGCATATCAAAAGATGATGTACCACACAACAGTTGTTGCTAAAATGAACCTCCTTGAAGATTGCAACATATTCAACACTAAATGGCTGATGAAGATGAGAATTCAACCCTAAATGATAGCAAATCTAATGAGTGAATTGTTCACTCCTTGCAATTTTTTAATTGCCCACCATTACTTGGTTCAGTTGACTATAAAAAGGCCAAACTTTCTTTTAATGGTAATGAATTTAAAGAAAAATAGAACTACCGTGATCGAAGATCAAGTACAATAGGAGCAGCTACTCTTGTGTTCTGATATTTTTGGAAGGGAAGGAATCAACAACTTTCATTCTAACTTGGGGTTGTCAACCTGATTCCTAAGACCATTCCCAAAAACCTATAGGTGCCTCTGTTGGGTATAACGCTACTATCACGACAATCAAAATTTAAAAAAAAAAGAAAAAAGAGTGCGACCGAATATATTAGATTTACCTTCGATATTGACTTGCCTTCCCACTTGTTGTTCGTCCTGCATCTTGTGGTTCTTAGGACTTGACTCATACCTTGTGCTAATATATTTGCCAATTGGATTCATCCCATCACCTCCCACCGTCCCCTCCAGTTTATAAGAAGCTGGTAATCTCTTGTCCATATCATCCCTTGAGTTTGAACCCTCCTCCCTTGACTGAAGAAGCTCCTCTTTCCTTCACTTTTGCTTCTATATGCTTTTATGCTCTCCCACTGATTTCTCAACTCCAACAAACCTTTCCCTCATTTTACTCAATTGTTTTTTTAATCTTTTTTGCATCCAGACAGCTCCTTTAGTATCCATTGTTCCACACAGCCGTTCTTAACATGTCAATTCTAAGTTTGTATTTAAATCACCATAAGAATTATGGCATCTAGCTCTCTCACATAGCTATTGCTTGTCTTGGAAGTCTCACAGATCAAAACAAAACCAGAGTATCGTATGGCCGTAGTGAGGAGGGGAAGACGAAGAAGATAGTTTAGGACGGTGTGAGATGTCTTAGAAGAAATAATTTTTTTCTGGAAGACCGGATATGATAAGATTGGAGAGAGAATCAAGGAGAGGATATTATAAAGGATTTGGATATGTTAGAGGGACTCATATTCTTTGTGCTGAGGATGTTGTGTGCCGTCATGAGCTGAGACACCTAAGGGGGTGGGGCCATAAACTCTTTGTAGGCCCCATCCCCTCTTTGTGTCTTGGCTCGTGGCAGTGCACAGTATCCTCGACGTAGAGGATATGAGTCCATGTTGGAGCAATCATGTAATTTGATTCTTAAAGGGGACCCAAACCACACCACCTTGGCTAATTCACATTCAAAGAATAAATGGTTAATGGTCTCACGTCAGAGCCAATTTGCTGATATGACAAGTTGATTCATAGTTGGCTATGAACTTAGCCATTGAACTGAATAAAGGAAAAGCACCATCAAGACATCTCCAGATGAAAATGAGGACCCTTGGTGGCATACTCTTCTCCTTCTATAGTTTCAGCCAAATTTTTTTATTATCCTCTTTATGAATAAATGAGGTGGAACCTAATGAAACAAACATGGTTTTATAATTTGATTTGTTTGAAAATCTAACTAACAAACATTTGTCTAGACTAGCTTGTTTTTATTCATTTTGCTCAACATGAGATAAGCAAATCTGCAAAATATTAGTAGCTGTTATTGAATCAAAATAGCTCATGATAAATTCTTCCTTCTAGGATTGGGTATCTAAGTCAATTAAATTCTGAACATGAAGTACTCTATCCAATCTCAAAACAGCTATTGTAGGCCTCGATTTTCACACAACGGGTAAATCCATTTGAAAAGAGACTTGTCTATTACAGGAAATATCCCACGTGATTTGGAGTCCCCACTAGTCTTTTTAATGATGTGACTAGATATCAGTTTTGGAAACAAAACAAGTTTAAATTTGAATAGGGTTTGAAATGTCTGACTTCACACTTAAACTGGTAAACTCCCAAAGATTCTAAGGTAAATTGTTCGTTTATGAGTTAGGGAAAATGTTAGGCACCACACTTCATCTGTTTTCACGATTCCTTACTTTAAACCAGTTATAGTTTAATGGTCAACTCGATTTATTATCTATTCATCTCACACATTGTCTTTTATCTTATTTTATTGAGATTAAACAAGAAATCCACATGCTATTTCTGTCAAAATTTCGACAGCATAATGGCTATAATATGGACCCCCTAGGGAAGAATAGTGATCTCTATGTCAATTCTTCAATAACCTAATAGTCCACATATTAACAAAAACACTCCAAATAAGTCATACATCCACCACATCATCATTGTCCACCTGACAACTCCATATCCATTACCATCACTCACTTCATCACATGTATATATGTATAATAAAATGAACTAAGTTGTCCCAAAATAATACATAATTAAACAAAGTTAAATAAATAAATGAATAAACAAATAACTGTGTAAAGTCACTAAGCTATTCTAGGTAGCTTAATCCACCATTTATCTCTTATGTCTAGTTAAAATTTAGCATAACTATATTGTCACTCTATAACCAAGGCCTTTAGATGTCTTCTGCATATAAAATGATTTGCAATTAATTCAACCATTTAACTTGAATGAATTGAAATAAGCTAAGGGGACTGAGTTAGGAACATACCTTAATTGTTGCTTTTCACATAACCAAGAAATGAGGGTTAGTGTCAAGTAGTAGCATCTATTAATATAAAAGTAAAAATAAATAAAATGAAATTATATCACATGTAAAAGAAAAGTAGGTTTCCAAATTACAAGTGGACAATGTTTCTTCTAAATAATAAAAATAATGTGGATATTTATATACTCATCAAGCCTAAAAACAACCTTGGGTGAATTCAAATGTAAACTAATTTCTAGGTGGACTATAAAGACATAATCCCAACAAAAGCAATTAAATCACAAACATAAATAAATTTATTTTTTTATTCAGTTTCACAAGGAACAATGGCCTTAAAAATTTTAATAAGTAAGCCAAGAGCTTTAAAATAAAAAAATTTGGAAGAGATGGCTTGGAGTGTATAACTGTGTTGATGGGTAATGACACCGTCTATGTTTTGAAGTCACTTCTTTGGAACAACACTTTCTTGTGGCTATTCCCCCACTAGAAACAAACATGGCTACTTGGTGGTGTACCCATTGGTGCAAAGACACCATTGTCATTTCCAATAGTAGCACTATCAGAATATAAGGTATTTCAAGGAACTGCTGCCCCATAACTGTCACTTTACTGATGTAAATCAATGTTGAGCCCTCAGCTACATCAAAGAAGAAGTTTTATTCACTAGAACTTGCCAAAACCTTCATGCACCAATGAGTCTAAAAAAATCCAATGTAAATGGGTCTAAAAGATATTGATGCAGCATAACAAGAGACAAATCAAGGAGTATAGCACTTACTTGTTACATAACCCAAAGCTTATTCTTCAGAGAAAAATTCAAATCAGTTTCTCGTGTAGGTAGAATAAAAAAAAATGACCCTCTTTACTCACAAAACATCTAAAAAATTAGATCAGTTTTCACTGCACTAAAATGCCATTCTATTGCACATGGGACCACAACAAATAAGTAGCACTATTCTTCAGGATGCCAAACGTAAATGTAGCAAAATGTGCTCAACCTTTTGTTTTATAAAAAATATAATGAATAAAGTAAATGAAAAAAAAAAAATCAATACCCTAAGTACTGAATACACCATTTATCAAACAAACAATGAAGGACATAATTTATAAAGCATAACATGAGAGTTAAGAAGATAAACAACTGTAGAAACTAATAAATGTTGTGCAATGATTATCATGATAAATGAATCAAACCCAACATGAGAATTTAAGATATTCAACAAAAATGAATTTGAAAAAGAATATTATATACATAAAACATTCATAAAAATTGAAGACAAAATCACTCACTATTCTCTTTTTTGGTTTAAAAAAAAATCACTCACTGCTCAAGAAAATCAATCCATCTGCTTCATACTTGAATGAATGTTTGCACAAGTGGTGGCTTTTTCCTTTCCAGTTAGGCAACACTTCGTGATGATCTCTAAGGCCGTTGTGAGAAAGAGATCGTGATAAAGGATGCCCGAGAGAGAAATTATAGAGTTGGGTTTTTTAAGGCTTTTAACAAATCGAATCCTCCCTTTGCTTTTGCTTCATTGGGTTTTATAGAGAGGGAGACCAATGGCAAGGGTTTCAACGATTGGGTGGTCTTCAAGGTGGTCATTGATCAGCTGCTGGGGGTCTGTTGGGTCGCATCATCTAGTTGTGGGTCTAGGTTGGTGGAAGTATGACTTGGAGATCTGTGGATTTTCCAAGGAAGGGATGCATTGGACAGGGGGGTTTGAAGGGAGATCGGTTGGAGAGGGAAATGAGGAAGAGATCGTGAGCTGGATTCGTCCAAATGGAGGGGTGCCGTCTCCTAGGGCCTGTTGAGGTCATGGCTGGTCGATTTAGAGCATTAAGGAAAGGGGATTTTGGGGCGGGTTGATGGCAGCATTAGGTCAGAGGGTTTTCTTAGGGAGAGAGAGAGAATCAGGGAGTGAGAGAGGAGAGGGAGAGAAAGAGAGGGCGTCAGGGGAGATGCTAGGGGCGAGCAGCTTGCAGGGAGAGGGAGTAGAGAGGAAAAGAAGAGAGAGAAATGGGAGGGAAGGAGAGAGAGAGAGAGAGGGGGAGAGGAGACAGGGAGCGGTTTTCTCCTCTGCTGCATAGAGGGGCGGCTAGGAAAAAGAAAAAGAGAAAAAAAAAAAGAAAGAAAGGAAAGGAAGGAAAAGAAGAAAAAAAAAGAAAGAAAAGAAAAGAAAAAAAGAAAGAAAGAAGGAAAAGAAAATTAATAATAAAGAAAAAAAGAAAAAAATTATATAAAATTAAATAAAAAATAATAGTAATAAACCCTTAAAATGGGGTTTATAAGATTAAACATAAAAATAAAAGTATTCTAAATAAATATTTACACCCCGTTTAAAAATGACACTAAATTTCAAAAAATAAATAACAATATCACGTGCCAGCCTATGGTGTGGGGACACAAGGGAACATACTATTTTTGGGTGCAATAAAAATTAAATGTTAAATTAAGAATATTAATAATAATAAAGTAAAATAACTTCATAAGTAAATAATATATAGAAAACATTTGATAATAAAATAATATTTTAAAAAATAAAATATTAATTTTTATAAATAATAACAAATAAATGGACAAATAAAGACGATGATGGGGATAGGAGTTGATTTTGATTGATTAGAATTGGCTAGATTACGAAAAAAAACTCATGATTGCTCTGCCTGTCTACTGACCTGAAGAGAAGCGTCGGAACTGGAAGTCGCGTCAAAATTAAGTGCTTACAGCTACCTCTATGAGTAAATCAGAATTTGGAATCCAGGGACCAAACCAAACATTGGTAGAGGTACCACCTAAGCTATCAAGTGCAAAATACCCAGATAAGTTACATGCCTTTGCTTTTTTTTTTTGATAACTTCCTTTACTCTTGAACCCAATTAGAAAGTATGACTAAAAAAGTAAAAAAATATTAGTAAGGGATTAAAAGCATAAATATGATTTGTTAACTATGTTTATTTGAAAAAATTGAGACGATAAGTCAGTAATAGTTGAGAAATCTTTTTCATGTGAGTCTATAATTGTTGGATGGAGAAGGGTTAACTCATTTTATTTTTTCACATATCAATGAGTGTAATTTTATTTACTACTTGTCATAGGTTGGAATTGTTTGTTTGTTTTGTTTATTTATTTATTTATTTATGGGTATACTGAGGATTAAATCAGTCCCAAAATACAAGGATACTCAAATCTCAAGATTTCCTCAAGCCATGGAGGGAGGTGTGAAACCCACATCTTTGCTTTGGGGTGAGAAGTCTCAAAATTTGCCACCAATAAGTGGGCAATAGCGTTTGAATATATTCTCATGTGGGAATAAGAGACTTCATCAAAGTCACTACACAACCATATACAATTGGAAATGCAATGTTTAGTTGTCCATGGACTGTCTTTATTAGACCTAACTCAGTTGCCACTATAAATCTCAAACACACTCTTTAAATATTTGAATTAGTCTCGGGGTTAAAGTAAATTGGAGAAAATCTAGTATTATAGGGATTCATGTGGAAAACTCCTTTCTTCTTTCCCTAGTGAGCATTCTTAGTTGCAAAGTGCATAATTAGCCCCTCATATATCTTGGTCTTTTTCTAAGTGACCAATCCCATTTGGGAGGATTCTGGGATCCAATTATAGAGAAAGTTGAGAAGAGGCTTGCATCTTGGAAAAAAATCTCATTTATCTTTAGAGGTAGAATTACCCTTATTAAATCAGTTATATCTAATCTTCCAGTTTACTACTTATCTGAGCTATCCATTCCAACAATGGTGACAAATCAATTGGAACAATTCTAGTGGGATTTCTTATGGGATGGGAGTGGGTCCAAGAAAGACCATCTTCTCAAGCAGGAAGTAGTTTGCAAGACAAAGTCAATGGGGGGTCTTGAAATTGGTAACATCATTATGAAAAATGTCCTTTTTTGGAAAATGGATATGACGTTTCACAGTGGAAGAAAATAGTTTGTGCATTCCCTTATTCTTTGCAAGTATAGATCGGATCAAAATGGATGGGATTCAAACCCTACCCCTCTCTCTCGAGCATCAATAATTTGGAATCGCATCCTTGCCACCCGTCCTTTGGTCTAATCCCATCTCTCCATAAATTGAGAATGGAAACTATAACAAGTTCTGGATTGATGTTTGGATTGGTGAGAGCTTGTACGCAAAATGCATAATAAAAGAGTGCCAAATTCATGTGGTTGACGGGTATATATAGATGTGCAAACGATTGGAGCTGCAGTCCATATAGAAGATGACTTCTTGTTGCTTATAGAATCCTATTCGGTGTAAGAATATATTGTCCCATGAGCCTACACATATTGAGACCTTTTTAATACAAGTTTAGACTTCCATTAATTAGATTTATGGATGTCGTAAGAATTCATTGATATTGTTGTTGTGTAAAACAACTATAAGAGTCCGAGTTTGAGATGAAATTGAGCTTTTTGTTCAATGGGGCACAATTGAGGTTCAGTCGAAGCTATTGTCCTAGTCCGTGACAGAAGGGTTAGTTGCGAATGGTTACCTGGACGCGTGATCGATATAATTAGTCGCGGCAATTGTCAAGGGGCGCAATTGGTAAGTCAGTTGTGACATATCCACTTTAGCCATGGCCAAGGGGTATTTTGGTAAATATGTTAATTACAACATTTTTCTCGTGTCTACATCTATGACTTTTTTTATCACACACAAAGTAATCATACTTAAAGTATTTTGTGTTGCTTTGAAAATTCTTAAATTTATTTTGCTTCTTATTGTAAAATTTCTTAAATCCTCCCTGTCTTTTCTTCTCAAAGTTTCTCTATATTTTTATACTAAATTTGCTTTAGAAATTGATTCATTAGCCTTTTCTAAAGTGGCTTGTTCTATACTAGTTTGTTTTATTCTTATACTAATTATTATCTCCTCAAGACTTCTATCTTTATTCTATTGTTTATTATTATTTTTATAACTTTTTCAGGAAGAATGTAACTTCTCAATTAGAAACATAGCTCCAAATGACTTAGGTAGAACCATATTTTCTATAGCTAAATCATACATCATCAATTGAAAGTCATCTAATTGAGAGGTTACCAGTTTTTATTCTATCAACTTAAATTATAAGAATTTTCTAATAGTATACTTTTTTAGTTCATGCATTCTACAATATATTTCTTAATTAGGCTATTCCATATCTCAACTACAGTTCTCAATTTCCAGTAAACATCATATAAAGTACTAGTCATGGCACTTAAGATCGCATGTTTGTAAATATTATTTTCCCTTTCCCAAACCATACTTGAATATGATCTTGCAGACTCATACAACTCCTGATTTTTTTCAGGTTTTTCATCCATTAACATGAATGCTTGCCATTTCAAGTAAGAAGAGAACTTTCTGATCTTCTCATCTCTTGAGTGAGAACCATTAAGTGGTTCTATCTTTCTCACATTAGAAATAGGGAAGTCCATGTTTTTTCTTTGTCTAACAACTAAATTATTACTGTTAAGATTGTTGTTAAACAATTGCAAGAACTATGTAAAATAGAAATATAAACATAAAATAACAGACAAAATTAATCTAATCTACTACAGAATTATAGAGAATTTACCACTACTATTGCAGGGATATAAAATCAAACAAAACCAATATAATAAAGCAAATTAAAATGGACTTATCCATATGTGTCGAGGTGTGCTAAGAGGCACTGTCCTTAACAGCATTCGCCTCCCTCTATTATGATGTGGCAGGGCTTTACTGGCGACTGTCCTATGATTCAACAACACCATCTTCTTGGACCCATACTATATAAGAAGATGCATAACGAATGGAAACAAGTGTGGTTCAAATCCAACCAAATATCTTCAAGAAAAACTTCTAACAAATTCTCTAACACATTTCTAAGAAAGATGATAGAGAAATGGGAGAGAAAGAAGAGAGAATGAGAGAGAAGATATTTTTCGAGTATGTTTAACGTGAAAACCCCATTTCTATTTAGAGATTGCAGAGAGACACCTTAGGATGTGTCTACAAACATATTAGACACTCTTGGCATGAGAAAACACATGTTGATGTCTATAGACACCTTTGGTGTCTCTATGCACTTCCCCATGAACGGATAAAAATCCCACAACATTTATTTTGTTGTAAACTCAGTGATTTGATTGATCAAAATCATTTTTAATCGTTCAAGCAAAATGCAGCTTTTACTCTGAGATTTTCAATTGATCAAAATTATTTTCGATCAATCAAACTTCGATCAAAAATAATTTCGATCAATTGAGCTGAGTAAGATTCAATATTTTGAATCTTTAAATATAACACATTCTTATTGCTTCCGGCATTTTCCCAAAAAATAGGGTAGCAAAGAAACAAAAAGGAAGTGATAATTAAAGAAAATAAAAGAACCCGTAATTCAGCTCGTAAGCTATGTCAAAAGGTTATAATTTTTTATTGTACAAAGACCATTGTTGCTAGGTTTAGACTTCAAATTAATTTTCTCTCAATTCAGAGTTCATTCATGTTGGGAAAGTATCTAGAATTCAACTCGAGATGCAATCTAGATAAAACACAATATGACCTGTTTAGCCCCGACTGAATTTTTTTACTAGCATTCCAACCTGTGTTGGGGTCCGACCCAACCCGCATGTTGAATAAGGTTATGGGGGTTTATATTTTGGTTTTCTTAGGTTTTGTGTCACCGTGCTATTCATTATAATCTATGTTTCCATTCATAGTGAAACTTCTCTTGCTGTTATTTGCCTATGGATGTAGGCTTCAAGGTAAACCATGTAAATCATCTCTTGTTCTTTGTGTGATGTTTGCGCTATTTTCTTTCTTCTATTTTGTTGCATACGACCCCAAATCTGGGGATTCTGCACAACAATTCATAATTAAGGTTGGGTAGCAAATTCAGTCACCTAGATTTGACCCAGTATTAATCTGTTCAATTCATGATATTCATTCATTAGTTTAGGATGTTATTATCCATGAATTTGGTATGGGTAGTATATGGGCCTAAGTTGTTTAATTCATTAATCCTATTCTTGATAACAATGCACATTAGGTCCTTAATTAAATTAAATTAAGTAGTTGGCAGATCTGGTGAATCCAGCAACTTGACAATAAGAGCATGCAAGAAAATCAAAATCATAGAACAGGTCTAGGATAAGGGATGACAGGACTCATGGAAATTTGTGGGAACCCATAACTTGCCATGTAACTTGTAGACACAGGATTTTAACCTACCACAAATTTGGTTCCACCTAACAGATTGCATGTGCGAAATATGCGTGAAACAAAATAAAATTTACTGTATAAAAGAGTACAGGTTTGGTGTAGTCAAGTTGTGAACCATCAGATTGGAATCCACCTGACACATGGACCGGCCTTGGATTAGTACGCGTCTCCTTGGATTTAATCCAAAGGTTGACAACTTGATAGCTTATACACTCTCATCCATGTTTAATAACTAACAGGGATGTAAATAAGATAGGCCGGGCTGGGTCTGGGCTTACTTTTGCTAGATTTTCAATGGGTCCAAACTGAAGCCCATCCTATTTTAAAGCGAACTCACCTCGTGAGCTGAATTTGGCTAACCTGTTGAGGTTGGGTGGCAGTTTGTATTGGCGGTTCAGGTTCGTGTTGTGTCAAGATAAGGGTATACGATTATCGGGCTCAACTTGAACCCAACCCATTTATTAATCATGTCAAAGCGGGTTTACCTGAAACACGTTTACAGTCAACCCTAACCGGCTTATTTCGTATTAGGTTCATGTCAGATTCTTGGGTATCTGGTAATTTGTGTTGGCAGGTCAGATTAGTGTCGTGCCAAGTTAAGTGTACAACTATATAAGTCAACCCAAACCGGACCCAGTTATTAATCATGTTGAAGTGGGTTGACCTGCTTTGACCCTAAACCGTTTACAATCAACCCAAACCTGCTTATTTCGTGTTGGGTCTGTTTTGGGGTTACAGGTGGTGTCAAACATTGCCACCCCTAGGTTCAATCAAGAAAGGGACTACAACTACGAAATTACTAATATCCTCATGTACCCATGTATTAACAAAAATCCAAGATAAGTGGACCCTTTCAGTGGGAGTCCAGATTTGGTGCGCACAAAAGATGTGCACACGCCATGCACATGGACCAGGGTGTGGACACATCAGTGCCGAAAAGTGATTTACACTTTTGGCAGCGTGCTTATCACTTTTAGGCGCTGATGTGTCCGCACCCTGGTCCATGTGCACAACGTGTGCACATCTTTTGTGCGCATGAAATCAGGGGCGTTTCAGTGGGCTTTCTTTATCTTGATCCGACCTGCAAGAGGGTATCCTGTTGTGTGGTTGCTAGAGATAAGCAGAATTCTTGTGAGCTGGCTATACAAACCTTCTTGTAGTGGAGGTTAGTGTTATTTGAGAAAAAAACGGCAGGAGACAAGCTTGCTATAAACCCTAAAACATAAGCACCCTCTAATTTTGATAAAAAAAATGAAATTTTAGGGAATTTCATCGTCATTTGAAAATTGAGATTGCCAATGGGCACCATCTAATGCAATCTTAAATTGGAAACAAGAGAAAGAGTGAGAAAGAGAAACACCACAGCTATACTAACTGTTGAACAGGTATTTAGTTCTCAATGAGAGCTGCATATAGGAGCTGGTTCCAAGTGTCAGGAACACCTGCAAGACACCAGTGGGTGCAATCCATGCCCCTATGCCCACCAAAGCCATAAACTGAAGGGTGCCCATCTTTCCTCAGTTGCGAAAGCGTAGTGATGTTAAGCAAATAGACTGGCTTTGTCATATTACTCAGCACATTTCCGAGTACAACTTCCGCTGCGTGTGGACCTCCTGGATACCTTGATCCTTCCACTGGTAGGATTTGTGCACTGCAGTTAGTTGCCTCTGGTTGCTTCCAATCGCTTCCTCTAACCAACAGGAAAAGAGGGAAGCACGTAAACAAATAAAAAAGAGAAAAAGAAAATCTCAGGAAGGCAAAGAGATAACATGCATATTAAGAAGTAAATTAACTAACTCTTCTTAAACCCTAACTTGATATGCTTATTATGTTTCAACACTGGGGGAGCTAGGCGCAAAACTTAGTCGGAATTGTCTCCAGCAAAAAGGTGTCCAACATCAATCAAGCACCAATTTTGTACTGACATGTGAAAATATGTTCTTTTTTACACCATAGGTTTAAGGATGCAATTCATTTTTTTTGTTACTCAGTGCAAAATGG
>JAOXJP010036296.1:0-16596 GCA_025762735.1 Platanus orientalis
CCATATGTATTACAAAGGTACTCAGACATTGAAGGGGGCAACTGCACCCACCCCCCCTCCCTTGCTCTTATGTGGCTCCACCACTGGTGATGGTTCATAATGAACTCATTCAAATTTTTACTGATTTGTTAACTACAATTAGAAATGAAGTAACCTTAGGTTTTTCTATAAAATGAAATCCCATGTGTTATCAAGCATAAATTGCTACAAATTTGAATCAGTTCATTACAAACCATCCCGTTGTGACTATACAAGCCTTGGGAAACTCAAATGAAATGATTTCATTACAGGTGGCTGCCAAACGCAGCCTTAATCAATATCATCAACTTATGCAACTAAACCAGATCCCACTCACTGGAAACTTGGCAAGCTTGCAATTAGTTGCTCCTAGTTGGAACCTTACAGCAGTGTATTGTAGCCATGTAGGTTGATGGAAAGGAAATCGATAAGAATTAATTATTGTGCACATTATATGGAGATGCAGTGCAGTAAATTACAAACCATTTCGTGGGGCATATTGTGTATAATGTAGTTATGTTTGTGGTAACACTGAATTGTAGTTCTTCAAGCAATAAGGTAATTCAATATCCGACAGAAGTAAATGATAGTAGATTTCTCAACAGTACCAAATATGAAATTGTGAAGTGCAGGCACATATAATCAACCAATAATAACTTGTGTATATCAACTCATAGATTCTCTGGTATGTATCCAAGCAGCATATATAGTCCAACAATATATATAAAATAAGTATCTGCAAATTAAACGAGTTAGAAACAACTTATTGATTGGTGATTAAGTACGTATAAAGCGTTGTCCTTAAAGTGATATTTGTCGGCATGTCGCAAGTACAATAGACTTGATCGACGATCACCTACAGGAACACCAACCTCTCTAGTAGACCCCACACATGTTAACAAAGACTTATTTTGAACAGCTCAGACTAACCTCCAATGCCAATGGAGTAATATATAAGAAAATCAATATGAACCAAAGATAAAACAATAGTGATCTAAGAAGACGATGATTACTGACACTCATACTTTCTATGAAGAGCTAGGCTCTTTGAGAAAATTATTAAATGCGTAATTAATCATCATAAATCCACTTAATTATGGAACATATTAATAACGCGTCAATAATATATTACCATATACTATAACAACTAAATAAGAACTCAATCAATTAGAATAAATATTTTTGTTTAAGTAAATTAAAATAATTAATTAATTCGTGTAACCCACACCTACACCCACGCCCACACCCGTCCCGACTCGGTTTGGTGCACGTGTGCGTAATACAAACAAACGACTCAAACCTTTCCTCTCATCTTCAACCTCATTACCCCTTAGACTCTTGCATTTACTTTTAAATTAGAGTTTGAAGTTTGCTACTTCCCATGTGGGATTAAACTTTCAAAGAAATAGCCTTTGAGAGTTGGATTGTACTTTATTTTAGAGGAAAACACTAAAACTTTAAATAAAACATTTCATTCAAATTCCCACCAAAATCTTTTAACACACACATGGACTTAAGTGAAATATGTGGGCCTATTTGGCCCACACACTAAACAACCCATATTTATATATGCATTTTGAATCTTAATACAAATATAACATATTGATCATAAGAAATAAAAAATGGACCCTACACTTTAAATGGTCATAACATTTGATTGACGTCCAATTACAAAGTTTAAGTACATGAAACGATAGGTTCATCGAGCTCTATGTTGTCCCAAATTTCTATTTTAGTTTAAGTCTAAAAAAAAAACCCCAAAATCCATTGTTTAGGTCCTTTGAGGATCACCTTTTGTTAAATTTTACAATTTCGGGATGCCAATTTTTTATAGGAATGCTTTTATGGGTTATTTTTAAAATATTAGGATGGTTTTGAATAGAATTAGAAATAATTTATTTTTAGCAATTACTAAAATCTGGTTAAGAAATTTTTTTTTTTTTTTTTGTATTTAATTAGGTCTATGGCCTATAAATTCACATTTGTAATCAAAAGGAATATAATTTTTATTTTTAGGAGAATGATTGTTTGTGTTGACATAGACCTCTATAAGTGTTCCATTGATTGACATATGATGGGTTTTAGAATTTGGTCTCTCTTGGAACACCTACTTTTTCATCTAAACACTATTTTGGAAATTTTTAATGCCAAAACAATACATTTCAACTTATCATTCACCACACACGCTACAGATACTTTCATCACATAACATTTTCTTCCATTTAAAAAAATAAAAAATAAAACTTTGAAGTCCAAGAAAAGTCTCTAATCTACCCTAATTCTTGTTTTTTGGTGTGTAAAAATCCACAAGACCCAATATTCATAGTATTTTCTCTTGTGAAAATCAATTGTCCATTGAAAAGTTGTGTTCAATCTATTAACTGGATTAATCCCTAAATACTTGATGCATTATAAAGAAGTGTTGAATAGCTTCATAGAGAAGTCCAAGATGCGATGAGGGGCCTATTGAAATGCTACCCAAACCAAGAGTAAGGATCGTCTCTTATGAGTGGGATGGTCCTACGACAGTCCGAGACACACACTTATCCCAAAAAGTGACAAAACACATTTTTGAGCATACATGTGAGTGTAGCACTGTCACAGGACAGCCCCCATTCACGGGAGATGATCCTTTTGGCCAAAGGGAATGTACAAAAGTTCCCTTCCTACCTTATGAAAATTCAAAAGGTTTAAGATCTATTCGTCAAACATTGAAGATTGATTGGTTGGCACAGATTTGGTGTGCCCCCTTAATGAATGCCTAAGGTTTTCCCATATGTCGAGGTGAACACATGGCATCGAAAAAGTGATTTTCACTTTTGGGGGGTGATTTTCACTTTTCAACGTCATGTGTTCACCCCTGCATATTGGTGGACCTTAGGCATTTGTTATGGGGGTGCACCAAATCTGTATGGGTGATCGGTTTAGTCTTGTTGTGAGCATTCATCCAGTTACATGATTCAATACCATAGTATGTAGCGGTCGCCATCCGTTCGTAGCATGAAAGATCTTCACAAAGGAAGAAATGAGAAACAACAAAAAGCTACTTGTCAGAAAATGGCTCTAGTGCCTGGGATTTGGTGTGACCTCTTAAAAAATGCCTAAGGTTTACTCAGTATCAAGAGTGGACACATCAGCATCGGAAAAGTGATTAACACCTTTTCAAGGGTGAATATCACTTTTCCGCGTTGATGTGTTCACCCCTAATGCAGGGTAGACCTTAGGCGTTTTTTAAGGGTCACACCAAATCCTTAGGGCTGTTTTGCTTTTTGTCCAGTTGGGATTTGGTGTGCCCCCCTATAGTGCCCCTACGTCCCCACATGCAAGGTGACACATCACTTTGAAAAGTGATTTACACTTTTTGGAAGTGTAAATCACTTTTCGATGTGATGTGTTCCCCATTGGGATTTGGTGCACCCCCTTCACCAGCACCTAAGGTCTGCCCATATGCAGAGGTGGACACATGGAGTAAAAATCACCCTCTCTGCAAGTAAGGACACTTTAGGCGCAGTTTAAGGGAACACACCAAATCTTGAGGGTTTTTTGCCCCCCACTAGACTAAAAGGCTTCAAACCGTACGGGAATCCCTAAAAACCCAGATCATTTACAGTGGAATGATGTTTGGTCAAGAAACTTATGCAAAGAGGGATTCGCGTAAGGACCCAGATCAAACAAATCAAATGATTTTAAACCATTTAGAATTTGGAAGGATAAAGACATCAATGAAAGTAACGAAGCAATACATGTCTATAGGCCCATAAATGGAGATTTTTGACAAAGGCCAACAGAATCCTAGGGATGCAAGTATCTGATTGGTATCCGACTCCGGTTCATTTATGTATTTGTTTAAAGCAAATACAGATATCGTTTCGATTAAATATCCGTTTGATTAAAAAATATATGATTATAAATTAACCAATTATGAATATACACATATTCGTCATGGATAATATCACAGACGTAGTTCCTTGATTGAAATGGCTATCAATTAAGGATAGTTCTTCTTCTAGAATCTTACATTGGTAATGGGTAAAACTTTCCTCTGACATCCCCAAGGAGATTGGCACTATGAGGATATGCTTTTTCAGCGGCATATAGACCATCTCATTTGGCAGCAAACTTGCCTTCTATTTTCATGTTGGGATCGAGTGGTGAACGTGCTATGTGGACGAGATCACCCTTCTTAAAGGAGTGGAGTTTGAATTTCATGTTGTATGCTCTGGCCATACAGGCTTGATATAGTTCCAAATTTTGTAGGACAGCGAGTCTAAGTTCATCATAAGATTCTCAAGCTTTAAGAGGTGAATCTTAGCAGCTTCTACATTAGTTAAGTCTTCTTGTATTGCAACCCATAAGGATGGAACTTGAACTTCCAGTGGCAGAATAACTTCTACCTCAAACACGAGAGAGTATGTAGTTTCTTGTGTTGGAGTCGAAACATGGTCTAATAAGTCCAAAGTACTTTTTGAAGGTGTTTATGTCAATCTTTCTTATGATTGGACATCTTTTTTTTCATGATTTTGCAAAGAGTCTTGTTAAAGGCCTCTACTAGACCATTAGCTTAAGGATAATACTTGGATGAATGCTCAAAATGTATGTTATACTTTTCCATGAGCCAAAAAATTGGTGAACTGAGAAAAGATTGTCCATTGTCAGTGATGATTCGATCAAGAACTCTAAATTTGTAAATGATGTGTACTCTAACAAACCAGATGACATCGGAGGCCTTAACTTCGCGTAATGCGATGGCTTCAGCCCATTTGGAAAAATAATCTATTACAACAAGGATGTAACAACGTCCATTGGTAGAAGGTGGATTGATTGGTTCTACAATGTTCATGCCCTAATATGAGAATGGCCAAGAGCATGATGTAACACGTAGAGGCTATGCCAGTAAATGACCATAATCACTATATAGTTGACAAACACGACACTACTTGGCATACTCGATACATTCCATTATCATAGTAGGTCAATAAAAACCGAGCTTTTTCAATTAGTGTTGGAGATTGGGTCCACTTTGATGTGCTCCACACACACCTGCATAGACTTTGGCCATCACTTGGGTCGCCTCTTTGTTAGAAAGGCAATGTAGCAATATGCTATCAAGAGACCACCTATAGAGCTAATTGTCTTACAAGGTAAATCTTGGAACATGCCATTGCAGTCTAGTGCGTTGCATGGGATCAGTAGGCTCCCTCTATTTAACAGATGCTTTATGATGAGGATACGCCAATCTTACCCAGATATTTCTAATTTGACCTCATTTATTATTTTTTCCTATGCCATTTGAAGATCAATATCACAGACAAGTGCATTGTCCTCATCTTCACTGGAGAGTGGGGGTATTACCCCTAATGTGGATGGTAAGATAGTCATCCATTGGATGTGTAAGAGAAGCAACTAAGCTAGCAATTGCATAAGCTTAACCATTATTGCCCTTTTTGACATGTTGTATCTGAAGACATCTGAATAATTTCGCCAACTCTTTAGCCCGTTTGAAGTAGGGTGTGAGACTTAAATTTTTGATGTGGTAGAGACCGTTCATTTGTCGTATGACAAGTTCGGAATCATCATACACTTTAAGGTCTTCAATGGGTATCTCCAAAGACAAATCAAACCCTACTATCAGAGCCTCGTATTCGGTTTCATTATTTGAATGGCCTTGGCTTAAGGTAAGTGAGTGCATAATGACTTCATTATCTAGAGTGACGAAGACGATTCTGATCTCAAAAGATTTATTTGTATTATCGTCTAGAACACTTGTTGGTCCTCTTGATGCAACATTAAAGTACATCTTTCATTCCTTCTTTGTGTTGACTTGCATGTTTTCTTCGTTTGGAAGATCAAGTTGTAAGGGAGAGTCATCTAGAATACAATGTGCGGTGAGGAAATCAGCAAGAGCTTGGCCCTTGATTGTCCGTTGTAGGATATAATTGATGTCGAATTCTGATAAAAAGATAGTCCATTTAGCAAGACAACCTTAGATAGATGAACAACTCATGATGTACTTTAGAGGGTCCGCTCTGGAAATGAGATGCACCATGGTAGTGAGCAAGTAATGCCGTAACTTTTGTAGTGCAAAAATTAAAGTCAAACAAATCTTATTGATGGGAGAATAATTTAGTTTAGCACTAGCCATGGTCCAACTGAGGTAGTACAATGCATGTTCCTTCCCCTCTTCATTGTGTTCAACGAGGAGGGCACCTAAGGATGAATCTAATGCCACGATATACAAAAACAACAGCTTTCCTGGTGAAGGGATCATAAGAATTGGCGGATTTAATACATACTTCTTGATGTTGTCAAAAGCATTCTAACACGCCTGATCCCAAATAACAGGGACCCCTTTCCTCATGAGTCTGGATAAGGGTTGGCATCGCCCCTAGAGATTAGATATGAATCTCCATATGTATACCAAGCATCCCTAAAGGCATTTGAGCTCGATGATGTCCTTGAGTATTGGCATGTCAAGTATAGCAATGATCTTCTTCAGGTCAATCTCAATTCCTCTATGTCGGATGACAAACTCTAGAAATTTCTCAGATAAAATGTCGAAACCACATTTAAGCGAGTTTATTTTTAGACTATATTGCGGTAGCCTTTTAAATACCTAGTCAAGGTCCAAAATATGATCTTTTCAAAACTTGGTCTTAAGAACTAGATTGTCGACATAGCACTCTACCGCATCATGCAACAAGTCTTCAAATATGTAAGTCACAGCCCACTAGTAGGTAGCATCAGTGTTCTTCAAACTGAAAGGCATAACCTTATAACAAAATATTCCCTTTGGGGTTCAGAAGGCCATTGATTCTTTATCTTCGGACAACATTTGGATTTAGTTATATCCTGAATAACCATCTATGAAGGAAAGGGCTTTAAAGCTTATGGTAGCATCTATTAAAAGCTCTATATGCGGCAATGGGAAGTCATCCTTTGGATAAGCATTGTTCAGGTCCCTGTAATCAATACAGACTCTAATTTGGTTCTTCTTCTTTTGCACTAGCACTATATTGGCAAGTCACCTTGGGTATCTTACTTCCCGTATAAATTTGGCACTGTGGAGTTTATACACCCCGCCCTCTATCTTGTTGGTTATGTCATGTTGTGGTTTCCTCGGATGTTGCTTGATGGGCCGTTGAGAATGATCAAGAACCAAGCGGTGAACTACCACATTAGGATCTAATCTAGACATTTCAGAATAGTTTCAGGCGAACACATCCCAATTTTCTTTAAGGAAAGCAATATAATGTGTTTGTTCCTCAGCCGATAGGAGAGTACTAATAAAAGTTGGACAATGATCCTCTTCAGTTCCCAAATTTAATTATCTTTATTAGATCATTAACCGTTGCTTGACCTTCATCTTCAAGTTCCGGAAGTGTGGACTTAACCTGCCCCAGGATAAAATCATCAGAAATGGGTTCAACATCAGACTCCTCAGACACTACTGCAAACAAACACCTAAATAGGGATTCATCATGTTCTACCCATGTTTGGATAATATTTGGTTAAGCCATCGTTAACTGATCCATAGATGATGTCGACTCTGTATCAGTTAAATGTATTGAAAGTGCTTCATCGTCTGATGAATGGTCATCTTGTGGGAAGATCATATTGTTTAAGACCCTTAACCGAGTTGGCTTTTGTCCCAAACCTTTAGTGTTAACCTTCTACTTGGAATTGAGAACTAGGCGTTTAGAGTCTTGAGAAAGGACTTCCTTGCCCTTATATGTCTGTTTCCAGCCGCCCTGTTGATCAAAGCCGACACTTTTTAATATCCCTAGGGATAATTTGGCATGTGGTAACAATGCATTAAGGTCTTTAAATTCTCTATATGGTGCACCGGCCGACTCATTCTTAGATTTGGAGGGGCTTTCGGGAAGCAAGACAGTTAGTGACCGATAGGCATCAACCTTGGAGTTTGATAATTGTGCCAGAGGTAAGACAAAATCTTATGCTACATGATCAAGTAACAACTTGGATTTGTCTTTATAGGCCTTGGCAGCCTACCACACTTTTAACTTACACAATTCCTTGACACAAGGGACCTTTCCAGGTGCATCATCTAGAGGTGTCAATGGTTCATCTTTACAATAGTACTTAGTTTCGGCAAAGTAGGACTCGACTCACTAGAACATATTATCATTGGCAATTATGGTGCCTTGTTTGTCTTTCCAGAGATACTTTGTGCATTGATGGAAGGTGGATGGCACCACTTGGTACTTATGCATCTATGAATGCCTTATGAGGGTGTTTTATGCCGTATCTACAACAATGATAAAGAATGACGTCCAATCTTCGATATGCCCGAACTTAATCTTTAGCCTAATAGAGTCAAGGGGATGTTGTTCATTTTGATTGAAGTTTTAGATAACAAGGTTGTTGGGTTGTAACTGGGAAGCTCACCCAGATATGTCAAATTTTTAGCAGGCATTACGTTGATCGCGGAGCCTCCATCAATTATAACCCTAAAAACAAGAAAACTAGCATTGAACCCATGATCATCCCAACAAGTGATCGTTTAATCAGGGCCATTCAAATTTTGGGTCTGCAATTAAAGGACTAGAAATAACACATTGGTGAAAGTGATGGGTCCCAGTACATTGGAGGTTGTTTTTAGGATGAATTAGCATGCATGGCATGTGATTCAATTCCTTAAACCTCAATCCTTATGATCTGGCTTCTTCTTTTTCAGCAAAACAATAAAAACCTATGTTAAAAGTAATATAAAAATATTAAAAGACAAAAGAAACAAAATCACGCTACAAAAGCCATAGTTGATATTTGCTCCTCAATAGAGCATAAAAGATTTGTTATGGCAAATATTATTGTAGTATTCTGTAGATTGAACAAAAAAACCATAAAAAAAAACCCATGTTAAAAGACAAAAAAAACCATGCTTTTTTTTATCATTCTACAAAAAAACCATAGCAAAATTATAGAGAGGCAGATTAATCGAAGCAAACCATCTATGTAGGGCTGTCAGCTATCTGGCTAAGCATATATCCATTTTGAATTCTATCTGCTTAGGGTGAAGAGGGATGCATCTATATCCTATTCATTTAAATATTCGCTTTGTTTAACAAATATTCATTTAAAAACGAACCAAACAAGGATATATATACATTCGCTCTGACTAAATATTTGTATTTGTTTAAATTAATAAACTATGTAATTGTATATATATATGTTATTATTTTAAATTGATTTTATAGATAAGATCATATGCATTAAAAGAATAGAACCGAATACATAGAATAATATATTTATATATTAATACCAAACCAATAGCTGAAACCTCCATAATAACCTGTTCCACCTTCTCTAGTTGAATTCTGCAAATCATCTTCCATCTTTATAGTTACTAGGTCCTTATTATCTTTGTAATATTT
Organism: Platanus orientalis; assembly: GCA_025762735.1. Lineage (NCBI taxonomy): Eukaryota > Viridiplantae > Streptophyta > Magnoliopsida > Proteales > Platanaceae > Platanus > Platanus orientalis. Next base: position 9,411 of record JAOXJP010036296.1, read on the forward strand.
ATAATAGTTGTCATCATATTCACCTTCACTCTAGAATTAGCGATACAGAAATTTCTAACTTGGTCTTCTTCTTATCTAAGGTGTTATAGTTTGTGCTCTTCTTGTTGCAGTTACTAACAGTCCCATCCATCTCCATTTCTATCCCTCACCCAATATTTTCAAAACCTTAATTTTCTATCAGAAAGTGTAATAAGACATATTCAGAATTGTATCCGATATTCATTTAAGTAAACAAATACAAATAGTTTTAAATATCTGAATTCGTATCCGATTTTTTATTAAGTAAATGAATACAAATATGGGCGTATTTATATCCACTTTGAATTTGTTCCATTTACAACCACACATTAGTGACTTGGTGTGACTAATGTGTGGGATGCACCATAGATTGAAACATGCTGGGTTTTTAATTTGGTTCCCTTTTCTGAACATCTACTTTTTGCATTGAACACCTTTTTGACGTTTTTAACCCCATGCACTCCACGCATCAACCTTGGAGTGGTGACACATTGGTCACACCATTTTTATATTTTGGTATAAATGGTGGTCACACCTTTTCATAATTTAAAAAAGCATCGAATTCGGCACAATCTAGCATATATTCCAACCTTATGTCAAGGATATTCTAAAAATACATCGAATTCTAAGAATGATTGTCAGACCTCTTAGGCGTACAATTGATTGACACATGATGTCTTTTTTAAGTTGGTGTCTTTATTGGACAGCTGCGTTTTCAACTGAACAATTTTTTGTACGTTTCTAATTAACCCTAACACAACACGTGTCAGCTTATAATTCACCATAGACACTGCAGAGACTTTTCATCACTGAACAATTGGGGGCAAATAGATATAAGCAAGCACGATTGACAACTCAAGTGAAAATAATAATTAGTTTGATACAGACCAAAACCCTTATTGGAAATTGACCACTCAGTTATTGTATAAATTCCAATCAACATCACTAAACCTTTACAATCTCTTAAATCCCACGATAAAGAACACCCAAGAAGTCAAAGGTACATAAACACAAACAACCCTCTCTCTCACACATACCCCAAAGAGACAGAGAGAGAGAGAGAGAGAGAGAGTACACGGACACCATACATTGTTCATCATGAAACAAGTATCAACGTAGGGTTCCCACAGCCTTCTTATATGTGTACCACCTTGCGACAAAGAGATAAACTATAAAGTTCACCACGCTAAGCACGGCCAATAGCCAAAAGAAGTAGTCGATATGACCCCTGTTCAAATTATCTTCTGGTATCCAGCCAAGCTTCCCATTCTTCGTTGTGACCTTGGTAACAATGATAACAAGTAGAGAGCTCACGTAGCTCCCTAGCGCCACTGTAGTTAGTGAGAGAGCACTGCACATGCTCCTCATGGAATCGGGAGCTTGCTCATAGAAGAACTCCAACTGCCCTATGAAAGTAAAAACCTCTGCACACCCTATGATAAAGTATTGTGGTATTTGCCAAAATACCGACATGGGTACGTGTTCGAGGTCGTTGTAAATATGCTTTCTTCTCACGATTCGAAGTCTCACTAGCTCCAGAATGGCTGCAACCACCATTGAAAAGATGGAGATGAACAGCCCGATGCCCATCCTTTGGAGTTGAGTGAAACCATTTTTGTGGCCGGTGAATCTTCTAGCATATGGAACGATGATGCGGTCATAGATCGGTACCCAGAAGATTACACTGATGGTGTCAAAGATAGAGAGAGTTGCTGAAGGGATTGAAAAGTGAGGGCCCATGCTAAGGTCCATAGTGTTTCCTTGCAAGTTAAATAAGGTGCTCATCTGACCATATACAGTTGCAAAGATAATGCCAGTCGCCCATATAGGAAGCAACCGTATTATCGACTTAAGCTCCTCAACTTGGGTCACTGTGCAGAGACTCCACGGATTCACTGAATCCTTGATATGATCTGTTTCCGTTTGCACTGCCGCTTTGTCAAAGAAACTGAATATGACAACATTATATAGCAAATCGATCAGTAGGTGTTAGAACGTAGCTGAATCCAAACAAATACAACAAATAACCAAAATAACTGATGCTTTTAAGCTCATTCTACATAGAAATAAGTGAAGCCCGAGTGGATGATATTTCATTTTCACAAATTATTCGCTTATCCAAGCAAGTTAAGCTATTTCCAGACTAGTTATATTGCAGTATATTAATTCTTGTATCTCCTATCACGTTAAGGTTTTGGGAGAGTTTTAGTTCACTGTTTCCATGGTATCAGGGCCAAGTTAGATCACGAGTTCAAATCCACGTGGAAGTAAAAGTAGTATTCTACGTGAGTGTACACAAGTTGTTTCCACGATAGAGCAATGTTCCTCTTGAGGAGGTGTTGTAATATATTAATTCCTGTATCACCTAACACCAAAAGGTTTTGGGAGTGTTGGTTAGTTCACTATTATGAGTATCTAACCTGGAGTTAAGTATACTTATCTCAACTGTTTCCACCTAACACATTAAGGTTTTTGAGAGAATTAATTGGTTAGTTCACTATCTAACCTTGAGTTTAGTATATCTACCTCAACTGTTTTGTATGATCAAGCTTGCGACTTCCTTTGATAACAGACTCCTCATCTGCAATCTCATACAGTAGAGTCTTGTCGTCAGGTACTTCAACTCGAAATTTCCTAAAGGACGCGGCCAGCACCTGGCAGAAGCGTGTCAGAGGGCTGCCTCCAGGCTTCTGGTTCCGGTACAACCGCGTACCCGAGAAGAAACTCACGACTGCGACTGCCATCGCCACTGCCGGGATACCGAAGCCCCACCCCCAACCCACATTGGTTTGTATCCAGACCAACACAGAGCCAGCAATGAGGGCGCCAACGTTGATGGAAAGGTAGAACCAATTGAAGAAAGAACTCTTATGTATCTTCTCAGCCTCGTCGGCATCATCAAACTGATCCGCACCAAAGGATGAGACACAAGGCTTGATCCCTCCCGTCCCCAGAGCAATCAGGTAAAGTGCTATAAAGCAGATAGCTCTTTGAGCTGCTGTTGAGGTGCAAACGTCTTTTTCAACACAGGTTGGCTTCATTCCAGGGACGGATGCAGACAGTGTCAACAATGTCATCCCCTACGACCATTCAAAAGCTTAATTATTTTTGGAAAAATCATAGCTTTTTGACCAAAATGTTCTGTCCAGGATTTGTATATCTTACCGTGTCCTCTGCATAAAGGCTGGGTGCATAAGATTAAAACTGTAAAAAAAGTTTTCAAATAAAAAAATAGGTACACATTAAAATGAGATGTATATATTAGGTTTTAAAAGTCATTACCCAATGCTGGTCCAATAATTATAAGGTGATGGTAGGGTTGGAACGTGGAAAAGTCAACTTTTGGCTTTTTTTTTTTGCTCAAAGCGATTGTTCACGAGACTCAAACTCGTGTTTCATGCTAGTAACCAAAGTCACTACTATCGAACCAAAGCAATGACCCTTTATAGTTTCATGCTAGACAACTTTAACCACTCTTTAAGTTGTCCTGCCAAATCCTTTGCGTATTTTTTTCATTTGAAAACTGTTTTTACAGTTTAAACCCTATGCACCATGCCTTTTTGTGTAGAACATGGTAGGAAATGCAAAATCCTGGACAGGGTATTTATTTCTTTAAAAATGGCACCAGAGTTTTGTTCAAGTAAATCTTACACAAACATAGATGATTGAGAAACTAAAAATCGTCCAATATCTTCCCAAGTAGGAGTCGGCTAAAAAAGCTCCAATCAATGGTGTGATGTAGCAAGTTCCACCCCAATTATTGACGTTATTGATCGCAGTAACGTTGCCCTGGTTGAGATGAAACTTTAGGTAATACACCAGATTGGATGACATCCCGTAGTATGCCAATCGTTCACAGCATTCATTACCTGTGGAGAACTCCATATGATAAGCCTCTTATGATGATCAGCTTTTAAAATCATGCTAGGGAGATGGGAAACTACAGAAAATATGGACAAAGCACACTTAAACAAATACCTAGAATATAGGGGCAAGCCTTCCAGGTTCCCGTTTCCTTCTTGATGGCAGGCTTGTTACGGAAATCTGTCGTCCCATCTTTAGTATAGATGTCTTCTTCTGCCATGGTTTCTAGATGCTGTGATGTGCTGTTTGGTTAAAGTGTTCGTTGGGGTAACTCACCTATGAGTTCAGCGTTTTGAAGCCTATAATCAGCAAAATGAGGTCAGAAGCAACAGTACCAAGCACGTTCATGTATGCGTCTAACAGAATCTCTGGGAATTAAAGAATCAGTATATAATCAAATGGGAACTTCAAAAAAATTACCTACACTTTAAATGACCATAACATTTGATCTGACCTCGGATTACAAAACGATAGGCTCATTGAGCATTCTCAAACTTTTATTTCTGTTTAAGTCTTGGAAGGTCCCAAAATCCATCATTTAGACCCTCTAAGGGTGACCTTTTGTTAAATTTCATTATTCCAGGGTGCCAATTGTTTATAGGAATACCTTTATATATATATATCCTTTTTAAACATTAGGGTGGCTTTGGATAGAAATAGAAAATTTTCATTTTTAGTAACTTTTTCTTTTCAGCAATTACTAAAATCTGGTTAAGAAGTTTTTATTTTTGGGTATTCAGGTAGTCTATAAATTCACATTTGTAATCGAAAGGAATTTAGCTTTTTTTTTTCCTTAATGAAATTTTGAAGTTCAATAGAATTCTCTCATCTATATACGTACCTTAACTCTTTGTATCTTCCATTGTGAAAATCCACAAATCCCATTGTTATGGTATTTTCTCTTGTGAACATCACAAGTTTGTTAGAAAGTTGGATTCAATCAGCTAGCGGGGTTCATTCCTAAACACTCAATGCATTATAAAGAAGCACTCCAGATTTGGTAGGACAACTTAGAGAGTGTCTAAAGTAAGAATGACATCAAGATCGACACATCAGTGCCAAAAAGTAAAAAAGCATCCCCCAAAAAGTGTGTATCACTTTTTTCGGTGCTGATGTGTCAGCCGTAATGTCATTCTTACTTTAGACACTCTCTAACTTGTCCTACCAAATCCCGCCCCATAAAGAAGTGTTGAATAGCTTCATAGAAAAGTCCAAGATGTGATGAGGAACCTATTGAAATGCTACTCAAATGGAGATTAAGGATCGTCTCCTATTAGTGGAACAGTCATACGATAGTCCCATAGACACACGTACCCCAAAAAGTTACAAAACACAATTTTGGGGGTACATGTGTGTGTAGCATTGTGGCAGGTGGTCATCCTTTTGGCCAAAGGGAATATGCAAAAGTTCCCTTCTTACCTTGTGAAATTTTAAAAGGTTCAAAATCTATCAGTCAAACATTGAAGAGTGATTCTCATAGTTTACCAATTCCCTGAGTTGACTCATTGACTCCCCCAAATTGACTCCACTCCTAAACCTCACAAGTCAAATCATGTTGTTGACTTTGAACCATACCAAGCTCACTGAGTCAAGTTCCTAACTTGATAGCTCGATAGACTCGTTTGACTCAAATTGATTCATGTGATTCAATCAGGTCTTGTGAACCTTAAAATGACTTAAAGCCAAGTTAGAATACTACAAGAAACTCTATTTTAGGTGGAGTGACTTGAGGTTTCTTTTCTAAAATCTCCAACAAATGAGCTCTTAAAAACATTCCAAACTCTAGAAGAAAAATAAAGTAAAGAACTTAAAAGAATAAAGACTAAAGTGGTAGGAAGATTAGATTTTTATCTTGAACTTCTAACCATATAGACTTGGACCTTAGAGATTGGGTGATATTTTGTTTTTATGCTTATGTTGAAATGATGTACTTTAGTTTTCAATATATTAATACTAGTAGTATTTTTACTTTAGTTTGGACTTTAAAGTTTATAATTAGTTACGTCTACTTTGCTATGGTATTAGATTATTAGTAGTTTGTATAATACTTCTTTTTGGATTTTCAAGTTATAATACTACAAAATAATAATATTTATCAATTAAATGGATAATACTTGAACCAAAATGCTATCTTTAATTTTTTTTAATATTTTAAACTAATTTTTATATTTTATAAAATTAAAATTAAAAAATGACATGACTCCTAAGTCGACTCCACTCCTGAGCTGTTCGAGTCGAGTAAAAAATCTGAGTTATCAAACCTTGGTGATTCTAATAAAATAAAATAAAAAGCATTAAAGAGTGATTGGTTTAATCTTGCTCTTATCTGTCAAGAAAATGTCTATTGCATGGTTGCTTCTTTTTGTCCCCTGTTAGACTAAAAGGCTTAAACTATACAGGCATCCTTAAAAACTCATATCATTCACAGTGGAATGACGTTTGAACAATCATCCAGGAGAACATTTGTGTCCATGGGGATTTGAGGTCCAAGAGAATATTTGTGTTCATTGGGGGATTTGAACTCACAACCTAAAACATGCTCTAATGCCATCTTAAATAAAGTAATTGATCATCTCTCCGAAAACCCTAAGGTTATAGGAGTTAATATACTTATTATATTTTAACAAAACCTATGTAAGGACCCAGGTCAAACAACTGAAATGAATTTAAACTATTAGTATTTGGAACTACAAAGACATCTATAAAAATACCATAGCAATACATGTCTATAGGCCCACAAATGGAGATTTTTGCCTAAGGCCAACAAAATCCTAGTTCGGATCCTCTCTTGCCCATACCTGTGGACTAGAGTACTAACCCATAAATGGAGATTTTTTCCTAAGGCCAATAGAATCCTAGTCGGGATCCTCTCTTGCCCATACCTGTGTCCAAGAGAGCCGGTACATACCCCTACTTTCCAAAAAAGTGATTTTCACTTTTTTGAGCCACAAGAATACTTGTGAACAGGAGAGGATCTTATTAAATCCTACTCCAGATATTAATACCTAATCAAATTGAGAAATTCAATATCACCAAGATATTCACATTTCATGCTCTCATAAACAATTGATATTGTCTCGTGCCTCAAGAATACTTGGGGGTATGTGTACGTAACCAAAACACCACAAAATTATTCATGGGCATGAGATGATCCTTTTTGCATCAGAAATGGTAAATATTCTATCAATGATTGTCTCCTATTCAAAGAAATTTTTTTGAGTGTCAATTGGCAAAGAAATTTTATGGTTGGCACGATCCAATCTGGTTAATTTATAGGGATGGGCATGGGCTAGGCCATGGTAGG